>JAQZBX010088415.1:0-12749 GCA_029593785.1 Cabassous unicinctus
GGCTGCGGCCGCTGTCCCTGATGCCATCCAGCATCGTCCTTGCCTGGGGGGAGGGGTCCGTGGTGGTGAGAGGAGACCCTCTGTGTGGGCATGGGGGCCACAGTGGTGGTGTTGGGACAGGACAGCGCAGCTGAGCAGGGCTGCGCTGCAGAGCTGCTTTTCACATGCTGGGGAGGGGGTGTTCCTGTGTCCAGCTGGCGGGAGGGCAGGTGCCATCGACACAGCGTCAGCCCAGAAGACGGTCAGCCGGTGTCCCCCAGGCCCAGCCAGGCTGCAGGGCCCAAGGGAGGGGAGCAGGACGGAGACCCGCCCAGCACCACATAAGCATGCTGCGTCCCCTCTTGGAGAGCAGCTGAGAGCACTAGCACCAAAGTCTTCCAGAACCGAGAGATGAAAATGGCAGAGAAAAGCTGGCTTCAGGGCTCAGGGCTCAGGGCTCAGGCCGCTGCTTTCTCGGGATCCAACTGTCCCCCGTAGAGCTGGCTTTGTCACGGAATATCATCCTGGGTGGGTGTGAGCCTCGGCAGAGCTGTAGCGACATCCTCACCCCATCACTGGAGAAAGGGGCAGCCCTTTAACAGGTCAGCACCCGAGGGACGGTCCACCAGCCTCCCTCCTGGCACATCCACAGCAAGACTTCTTGGCCTGCCTGGTGGCCCTTCCCCCTGCAGGAGCGGAAAGATACAAGGCAGGAACGCCCCCTACTCTCCCCCAGACCATCTCCCCGCAGCCTCTCTGTGCCCTCTTCACCATGGTCCTGTAGCCCCCACAGCCAGGAGAGGAGCCAAGGGCTGGGCTGGCCTGGCCTGCAGCAGCCCGCGGTCATCACATGTCCAGGAAACCAGTGACAGGGGAGGCCACCAACCCTCAGGCGCTGAGCAATCTTGTTCAGCGCCCCAAGGGCCGGAAGCACAGAGCAGCCTACTGCCCTACTCTGAGTCCTCACAGCTGCGTCCTGGCCCCGCAGGTCCCAGCACGGACCCTGGAGCGGGCAGGGCCAGCGAGTCGGGACTCTGGAATAGCAGCACCCTGGCCCGGTCCACGTCCAGGATGAGGGGGGACTGGAACTCCCTCTCGTGCAGGTACGCCTCCAGGCCCTGGAAGCAAGCAGGTCTGATGGCCCTGGCCCCCTCTCAGATGCCCACGCCCCTCCCACTGCCCCGAGGAGCCCTGTCCCCAGAACAGCCCTGGGTTGGCCCTGAACCAGGGAGAAGCAGGGCAGAAAAGCTGTAGAGACAGGAAGCGGGAACCATGGCCGGCCAAGCCGAGCCAAGCAGGGCCCTGGCGGCCCCCCTCAGCAAAGCCTGCCCCCAAGCTTGCCCAGCCCAAACCCCGCAGTCCAGCCCCGCGTCATCCTTCCCACCTGTCCCCTCAGAAGACCTGTGTGGCCTCTCAACACCCATCCACCCCTGCAATCTGGAGGGCCCCATGGAACTTCAGAGCCCAGTCTTCCCCTTGGTAAACTGAGGCGAGGTGTTCTCTCTCCATCTGAACACTCGCCATCCCCAAGGTGCAAGCCCCAAAAAGATGCACAGCTCTCACCTCTCCAGAGTAAGACACCAAGGGCGAGATCTCACAGGTGGCTGGAGGATCCTGGGTTCCCGGCAGACTAGACGAGAGTCCACCCGTTAGCATCTGCTAGGGCCTCCCCCCATGGCCTGTTCCCCACCCCTGCCACGGGAAACAGCTGGCGCCAAAAGCTGAGACCCGACTGCCCTGCAACCTTCTCCCGCAGCGTCGTCCTGACACATCCAGAACCCCGAGCCACCTGCCCCAGCCCCGGCAACGGGCCCTGGCCTGGGCTGCCAAACACTGCCAAGAGGATCCCAGCAGAGCGTGGCAGCTTAGGGAGTGGCTGGGGACAACTGGAAAAGACAGACACTAAACTTTCCTTTCCCAGCCCCACCAAGCGAGTCTCCCTGCTGCCGTCTAACGTCACTCCTGACACCCTGGTAGATCTCAAGGGGTGAGCCAACTGGGCAGCCACCGTACAGGCCAGTGCACGGCCACATCCCCCGTAGAAGCACACTCCCCAGCTCCAGCAGCTGCAGGGTGGGCGTGGCCCTGGGCCTGGGGGTGGGCTGACCCTCTCCCACGTGGGCAGCTCACCCAGGCAGCTCAGGGAGCCGGGCCCCCTGCGAGTCCAGGAAGCGGGCGCCCGCCCGCAGAGCCCAGCGGTAGTGCTGGGCCAGCAGGGCCCGCCGGGCCGTGGAGGGACTATCCCTGGCAGCAGCATCCCCATTCTTCAGCGGGGAGAACTCCTCCTCCCGCAGCACCTCAAAGGCCACGAAATTCCTGGTGGGGGAAGGGTTGATGGGGGGGGGGGCTGTGGTGACCCGGCCTCCAGGACATTCCACGAGTCTCTGCTTCTGAGCCCCCTCGGGCGGGCAAAGGCTGTCCAGGTTGAAGCTGGGGCACTCCCTTCCATGCCCCCCAGCCAGGTGGCCTGGCCCAGAGTGGCCCAACCCTAGGCGAGGGGCAGATGGAGGGAGAAGGAGGGGGCACTGCACTCCCCCAGAGGTTCCCTGCCCCGGGGGCCGCTTCCTCTTCAGGACAGGAGCACTCTCTGGCCTCCCTGACACCGGCCTGGGAAAGAGGCACTTCCATTGTCCCAGGCCCCAGCTCCCCTGGGCTCTGAACCCACCATCAAAGCAGAGGAGAAAGAAAAAGGAAAAAACCAAGTGACTTCTGCCGCTGACCTAGCAAACGGGAACACGTCAAACACAAACTTCTCCATCTTTATCCCGTTTGGTTTCAGAGGCTTTACCAGATTTCCCTCCTCATCCACGTACGGAACCTTCTTGACAGCCACGTGCGGCTTTAGCAAGGGCTCAAATTCCCTAGGAAAACAGGAGAACAAAGGAGAAGACACACTACTTAGACAAGCCATGCCCAAGCCAAGACAGAGCCCTCTTGGAGTGGGCTACCAGGTGGAGAAAGCAAGCAGCAGAACGACAGACCGCAGGAGGCAGCAGGAGCCAAGGCAGGTCTCTGGGGAGGGCAGCGGACGGTTCCCACTTCCCACGGTCTCCCCAGGCCCAGAAAGCAGAGGCAAATTGGCAGTTGGAAACCACAGGTGTGGAGGTGGCGCCTGCGGGCAACAAGGCCGCGGCCACAGGCAAGGGAGCGGGCTGGAGGCAGAGCCCAGCGCGGGATTCTCCAGCACCACCTCTTGCTGCGGCGTGTCTAGCCCTGAGTCCGCCCACCTGGGGGGCACTCAGCCCAGTCTGGCCCCACTGGCAGCCCGGAGGTGAGTGCCACCTGGGGCCGCACACCTGGAGATGGTCTGGAGAAATCCTCGGGTGAAGAAGTGGTTGCAGATGTTGCCTGCACTGTAGAGCAGGCCCCCGCCGGGCACCCGCAGGCTCGCAGTCTCGGGGCTGAGCTCGCTGTACTCCACCACCTGGGGGACCCCGTCCACCTGGCACACCACGCCCACAGGCTCCTCGGGGTAGGCCTTTTCCACCACCTGCAGACACAGCAGGGCTCAGCGCGGGCCGGGCTCGGGTGGCCGGGCTGGCACGGGGAGAGCTCACCTTGGCGCCACAGTCGGCGCCCTGCAGCACGCAGAAGCCGATGAAGACCGGGTCAGCCAGCCGCACCAGGATGTTGTCCACACAGTACACGTGCACAAACTCCACTCCCCGGCGAGCCATGTCCTCCAGGACCTGGTGGTCGGCCAGCGCACGGTACAGACCCCCATTGCCATCTGCGGAGGGAGAAAGGGATGGGCCCTGGTGCAGGCTCCATCCAGGCCACACCTGCTAGTCTGGAGAAGACTGGAGACTAGGGAGACCCTCAGGGCTGGACCCCGTGTTGGGGCAGCTCTCGCTTCCCTGTGTTTGCACCACGTGGCCCGTGGGGATTGAGGCCCAGGAACAGGGAGTGACTTCTCCAAGACCACGGGGCCGCCCCTGGCACACCGAGGCCTCAGTCCAGGTCTCCTGACCCCCAGCCTATCCAGGTTTCTGGGGGTGGGGCAGTACCTGGGGCCATGGCGACCTTGTCTTTCCGCTCCAGGATGGCCTGGCCATCAAAGCTCACTGCAGGCAGCAGGCGCTGCTCAAACATGACCACGTTGGCAGGCTCCAGGCGGAAGAAGCCGTGCTCCTGGAAGAACGCAGCTGTGGGCCCCAGCGTGAACTCGCTGGTCATGATATACCTGTGGGAGAGACGGGGCCTGAGGCGGCTGAGCCAGCCTCAGGGGGTGGCACCCAGGTCAAGTGACCGGGTCAAGCCTCCTTCAGGGTGGGGCCGGGACTCCTTGGGGGGCCCACCAGGGCACCGCGCAGCGGGTCCCGTGGCGCTCGCCGGCCAGCTGCTCCACCCGCCGGATCCGCTCAGCCTGCAGCTGGTACAGGGTCTTCTGGCTGGGCAGCCCCACGCGGTACATGCCCTTGGGGTAGGTCACACCCAGACGGGTGCCCTGGCCGCCGGCCAGCAGCAGCACAGCCACCTTGTTCAGGGCGATCTGGCGGAAACCTGGGGGCAGGGGGCACCATGGGGGGAGGCCGGGAGCCGGCTCGCAGCCACCCCCTTGGCTTCAGAGCCACGCAGACCTGGGCCTGAGGCTCCCATGCTTCGGAGAGCCACACCCAAGCCTGACCTCCCCGCCCGGCTCTTCGGGAGGTGCTGGGAGCGCCCTCCAGGAGCACTGCCTCACCTCCGGGTCCAGAGGTCAGGGGGCCCAGAGCGCTAGCGGAGGCGTGGGGGGCGGAGGGCAAGTGCGCCTGCGGCACCCGGCGTCGGGTGGGCCTGGGCGGGGCCCTCCGGGTGCGCGCAGGCCCCCGGCCGCTCCCCAGGGAACGGTCCCGGCGTGCGGGCGAGTTTGGCTTCGCTCGGGGGGCTCCAAGGCCCACTCGGGGGCTCCAAGGCCCACTCGCGGGCTCCTAGGCGCGGGGCAGACTTCACGCCGAGAGCAGCCCCGGATGCCAACTTCCCCGGGTCTCCGCCCTCCCCCAGCGGCGGGTGCGGGCCTCGCCCCGCGCCCCCCGCCCACCTTCCTCCTCCCAGCGCCGCCGAGTCTCGGGGTCGCAGCGACTCGCGCTGCCCACGCGCTCGGAGGGCAGCGGCCGCAGGCGCGCGGCCGGGAAGGGCGGCGGGCCGGGGGCGCGCGCTCCAGCCGCGGCCGCGCGCCGGCAGTGCTCGCGCAGCGCCTCGGGCTCCAGCCCCGCCAGCTCGGCCAGCAGCGCGGCCCGCGGCCCGGGCGCCAGCTCGGCGCAGAAGCGCAGGAGGTGCTCCTGGCCGGCGCGCTGCAGCCGGGCGCGCACGTCCCGCTCCGAGGCCATGGCGCCGCCGCCGGCCCACTGGGCGCTGGTGACCCGCGCTCCGGCCCGCGTCACGGGACGCGGCCCGCCCCGCCCGGCGTGGCCCCAGGCCCGCCCCCTCCCGGCCCCCTCCCCCCTCCCCCGGCCCCACTCCCCGGCCGCATTCCGACGCGGCCCCGCCCCGACGGAGAAAGGGCGGCTGAGTCACAGGGGGTCGCGCACTGGAACCCCCGGGGGTGCCGGGGACAGTCTGAGGCCAGGGTCGGTCCCTGCGCGGGGTCTGGGCCTGAGAGTGGCGCGATCCTGTTGGCATTTTGCCGCGACGGGGCTGACGCCGCCTGAGGCAGGGGCAGCGGCCCAGGCCGGGGGATTGGCGGGGCTCAGGCCTGAGGCCCTGGCTGTGAGTGTGAGGGGGCTCCGGCCGGATGGTCCCTGGGCGCCGCAGCCCGGCGGACCCCTCCTTCACGCTCCTCCACCCCAGGCTCTCCTAGCAGCCCCTCTCCCGGCAGCTCCTTATGTAACCCAGCGGTTACATTTCTTTTCAATTCATTTGTGAAAAATGTGAAAGAGCAGCTTAGACCACTAGGGGACTAAACTGACTTTTATAAACTAGTTTTGCTGAACTTGAAACTGCTGACAGAGAAGGTTCTTTTTCGATGGTAGGAAAGAATTCAAAGCCCCAACTAGGCAACAAAATGGTTTATCGAACAGTGTTAAAGTAGTGAACTGTGTTGAAGGAAGGTGGGAGCAGGTGGGTGGTGCGGGCAGGTGGGCGGGGCGTGTGCTGAGAGGCACAGGGGTAGGCTCCCAGGGTAGAGCTACCTCGAGGGGTCGTTAGTTGACATAAGTCCTCAGGCAAGAGGCAGGTTACTGGGTAAGTTGAGCCCTGGTTTGTGTAACCTTCGGCTTCTATCTCTTGCAAGCAGGTGTCTTTCTCTGGAAATCCTGTAACCTGTTGTCAGCTGCTGGTCTTTCCGCAGGTAGGGGTCTCTGACTCTCCACCTGCCTCAGGTCTCTAGATAAGTGACTGGACACCTGCCCCAGGTTCCCTCTTCTCCTACCTCAAAATCAAAAACACACATGAATTCAAATGGCACTCTGAGACATGAAACCATCTCCCTGGGCCTGTTCCCTGCTAACCTCTTTCTCTTTTTTTCAAAGACATTTATTTATCCCCCCCACACACACATCCCCCTCATTTTGTGCTCGCTGTCTGCTCTCTGTGTCCATTCACTGTGTGTTCTTCTGTGTCTGCTTGTCTTTTCTTTAGGTGGCATCCAGAAACAATCCTGGGACCTTCTGGAGTGGGAGAGAGGTGCTCAAGCTCTTGCGCCACCTCAGCTCCCTGGTCTACTGCGTCTCTTATTGTCGCTCCTCTGTGTCTCTTTTTATTGTGTTATCTTGCTGCACCAGCTCTCTGTGTGAGCCAGCAATCCGCATGGGCCAACTCTCCACTCAGGCCAGCTTGCCTTCACCAGGAGGCCCCGGGAATCAAACCGTGGACCTCCTATATGGTAGACAGGAGCCCAGTCGCTTGAGCCACATCCGCTTCCCCCCGCTAACCTCTCTTAAGCAGCCGGTCTCCATCAAGCAGGTTCTGGCCCCCTTTCTGGGTGAGGAAGTGAGTTTCCCAGCCCTCCCAGGCACACAGAAAGTTCTTTTGGGCCTGAAAAGAGTTGTCTTTCCAAGGATGGCCTTGGGCTGCCCCAGGGCCTTTGCATTTGCGGTTTCCCTGGCTGGCAGCTCTTCCCCAAAGAGCCACATGATTCAGCAGCCCACCTGGTCCAGGCCTCTGTGCACATGTCACTTCTTTGGGGAGATCTTCCTGGTGGTGGTAGCTAAGAAACCACCCTCACTTCCTCCTCCATCCATCGTCTTTGCATTCTCTGCTACCTGACTCCCCCCTAGAAAGGTCAGCTCCACGGGCCAGATGTCCTCTGCTCATGGCTCTGCCCCCGTCACCTTAGACCAATGCCCAGCACGTGGCACAATCAGTGTTTGGTAACTGAACACACAGCACAGTGACTGTGCCACAGCAGATGAACGAGTGAATGAATGGTCTGCTCTGCCCCCAAATTTTGTGGAGATGGAAGGGCAGGTGGGGACAAATGATGGAGGCAGGGGTGTGCACAGCAGGCTCCACGGCCAGGCCAGAGTCCCTGAGGGCTGCCTCACAGGTGAGCAAAGGTGCCCTTGAAGGCAGGTGTCAGGAAATAGCTGTGTGAGGACTCTGGGCGTGTCTAGGTCAGGAAAACTCCCAAGTCCAGCCTTGAAGTGGGGGTGGAGCTGAAATCAAAAGGGTTTGGAAAACAGAGGCGCCCGTAAGGTAAAGGGTCAAGAGAGCTGGACTGACCCACCTGAGAGACCAGGATGCAGGCAGGTGGGGGTGTCAGTGAGGCCAACGTGGGAGTTGAGTAAGGTCATCAGGCTGGAGGGCAGGATGGGAGGAGGGAGTGGGCTGAGCTCAGCACAGGAAGGAGGGTCAGGGCACGAATCCAGTTTCTTCTACACGTCTCCCATGGGAAGACCCGTGGCCCACAGCCAGCTGGGGGCTCAGGGCTGGCCTGTCTCCCTCCCAGCTGGGGCCGCCTCCCCAGGGGCTCTGAGCTCAGAGAAGCCCCAGTCCTCTGTGCAGTGAGCTCAGGCTCCCAGGGCCCTTGGCCTGGGGGCTGCTGGCCATACCATCCTGAGCAGTGGCCACGTGGCCACTGTCCTCGCACCTCCCATGCCTCTGCTCTGCATTCCCCTCCCTCAGGCCTCGCCTCCCTCCCGAGGATGACGTTTCCACTGCGACCTCCCAGGATGAGATTCTTGCGCTGTCCACTGAGTGCCCACTCTAGGCCAGGCCCACACCAGGGCTTCGGGTGTCCCCTCCCTGCCCCCAAAGAGCACAGGGATTCCTGGGATGACAGCCACAGCCAGAGAAGGCAGCCCGGTGCTTCGAAATTCGGGGTGTCTGCCAGTCCTCGAGGGGGCGGTTCAGGGGCCTGAGGGTTAAAGGTGCTCAGCACCCAGCCCGGGGCAGAGGGGCAGGGGCAGCTGGAAGAGGACCACAGCCAGCCACTGAAAGGGGTGCCAGGGGTGGAGCAGGCTCCATGCTCACGCAGACAGCCTTCCAGGCACCCCCCACCCAAATTCCCTACCAGACAGCAGCCGGGACTTTGAGGGTGGATCCCCAGAGAAGTGGACCCAGGCCACTCCCGGGCCAGGGCAGTTGCTCCTACAGCTTGAGTCACTGCACCAGGTGCCTGGGGGCCCGAGGACACAGAGGCTCAGGAGCAGGGGGTGTGGCAGCTGTGCCGGGTCAGCCCTGGAGACAGACCATCTGCTGAGAAAGCGGGGGCTGCAGACTGACGAAGAGGGGCCAGGGCTGCACCTGGAGGATGGGTGAAGGTGGGCTGGGCCCTGGGCCACTCCCCAGCTTCTGGAGGGCCCGCCGGATCCGGCTACAGGGCAGCAGGAGGCCTGGGGGGCACAGCAGCTGCCGGGGAGATGTGCCAGGAGGGCGACAGCCAGGGCAGCAGCTGGAGGAGGCCGTGCAGCCGGAGGAAGGGCTTGGCGTGGCGACACTGGATTGCTGAGGGGAGCTGTCAGCAGATGGGATCTGAGGACACAGGAGAAGGTGGCTTTGTCCTGCGACCCGCAGGAAAGGCCAGGGAGGAGCTGGCAGCCGGGGACAGAGAGGCCTCTGTGAGGGCAAGCGCCGGCCGGCCGGAGCCCACGGCCCTCTAGGGGCCCTCCTCGCGCAAGGGAAGGGGGGGCCAGGGGGGCCGGGGCCCGCGGCTAGGGGACTCAGCAGGAAGGCCCATGGGAGTCAGAGCGGAAAGGTGGGGTCCCTGGAGGGGGCGCGTCCCTCCCCGTCCCCCACGAGGCCACCTGGGGCCAGGTCTTCTGTGGGCGCCAGGAAAAGGGCTCCAGCGGCGGCGGGAGGGAGGGAGGGAGGGGGGCGCAAACCGGGAGCTCGGCTCTGGGCCCCTCCCCGCGCCCCCTCGCGGCCCGAAAAATCAAACCGGGGCCGGCCGCCTTTCAGCCAATCGAGGAGGAGCTGGGCCGGCGCCGGCCAATGGCGGCCGCGGATGCTAATGAGGGCCGGCGCCGCGCGGAGGGCCCGGTTCAAAAAGTTGCAGCTATTGTGGCGGCTGCGCGCACGGCCCGGCCCGCGCGCCCCGCCTCCCCGCGCCCCGCCGCCTTCGCCGGGCCCGACGCGGGGCGCACGCGGGGCCGCATGGCCGGGGCGGCGATGGCCGCGCCGGGCCCCGCGCCGGGCACCGATGGGCTGCCGCGCGCCTTCCTGCAGAGCCTGCGCACGCTCTTCGACATCCTGGACGACCGGCGGCGCGGCTACGTGCACCTGCGCGAGATCGAGTCCCGCTGGCGCGGCGCCGACGCGCGCGAGCTGCCCCGCGGCGTGCTGGACGGCCTGCGCCGCGCCGCCCCGGCCAGCGGCTACCTGACCTTCGAGCGCTTCGTGGCCGGCCTGCGCGCCTCGCTGCCCAGCGCCGGGGCCGGCCCGCGGGGCCCCCCGCGCGCCCCGGCCCGCGGGCTCTGCCCGGCGGCGCCCGGGGCCCGGCCGCCCGCGCCCCCGCCGCCCCCGCTGCCCCCGCGCCTGGCCTTCGCGCCCGCCGACGAGCCGCGGACGGTGCTGGAGAGGAAGCCGCTGCCCCCGGGCGCGCGGCCCCCGCCGGCTGGCCCTGGCGGCGCGGCCCGGAGCCTGGAGGGCGCGGCGCGGGAGCGAGGCTCGAGCGCGGACGCCGGTGAGTGCGGGCGGGCCCGGAGGGAAAGGGCCTGGGTGCCGGTCCCGGGGTCCTCAGAGGCCTGGAGACCTCCCGGAGGCAGCCTCCCCAGCCAGGGCGTGAGGCCACCGCTCCCTCCGAGAGCCCGCCCTCCGGAGGCCCGGCGGGAGGCAGGGCTTCCTCTCCTGCCCGCCCACCCACTCGGGGGCCTCTGCCCCCGGCCCCCCGGCAGGCCGCGGGCTCACGTCGGGCCACCCCCACTGCCCCTGCTCCTCTGGCCGCAGGGCACGGCCTCGGAGGCAGGCCCAGTTTCCATTTTCGACCCTGCCCTGGGAGGCCCTGCCCAGGGGCATTTCACTCAGCCCCCATGCTCCAGAAGGTGAGCCGGCAGAGTGGCCCCGGGGCAGGCGCCCGGCTGCAGCTGTCCCGTGTCTGCACGTGTCTGTAGAGTGCTTGCTGCTGCAGAGGCCTGTTGGGGGCGGCACTCCTGCCTCCTGAAGGGGCACGTGCAGGTGCCCGGAGGCCCCTGGCTCTTCCTTCACCAGCCGCTATCGGGACCCCGCGGTGTCCCACAGGGCCCGGGCCTGAGCTGCAACCTGGGGAGTGGGGGAGGAAGAGCCAACACTTGGCAGCCTCCCCCGAGGGGAAGAAGCATCCCTGCTGTCTCAAGAGGGGACGTAACCCCAGCACACCCCGGGACTCAGGGACTCAGCTGCGCTCCAGCCAGCATTGCCAGGGCGCGTCATGGGGTCTCAGGGATGGTGCGGGAAGCCAGGCCAGGGGACCGGAAGTGGGACCAGAGGTGAGCCCAGCTGCATCTCTGCTGCAGGTGCTGCGGCCCAGAGGCCCCCGGAGGCCAGCGTGCGGGAGGCCCGGCGGGGCCGAGGCGAGCGCCGCAGGCATACCGTCCCCAACGGCGTTGACTGCAACCTGGTGAGTGGGGTCCCACGGTCCATAGAGCTCCCCTACTTCTCTGCCAGAGAGACTGGAGGCTGGAAAGGGGCAGCGGGGCCTGGGGCAGGAGTGCCAGTCATTGCTAAGCATCTGTCCTACCCAAGCTGGGCTCAGGCAGGGGGAGATCAAGAAGGGCCCTGAGAGTGGAGTGACAGTAGGCTCAGGTCCCTCTGCCATGAACCAGGTGCTTGCTTGCTGCAGACAAGCAGCGCCCCTTGGGGGCGGTGCTGAGCTCGGGTCACTCGCTGCTTGTCCCCTGGGGAGGCTCCAGGACTGGGCGCCCTCCACACGGGAGAGGGATGGAGCTGTTCCCACACAGCACACAGGGTCTCCCACGCGTGCAGGTGTTATTTCCTATAGGTGCCGTGAGCCTCTACGCGTGCTGCGAGTCTGCATCGCCCGAGCGCGCGCACAGGTCTCGACCTCTGGCTGTGTTCCTTGTACGCGTACATAGGTGTGCACAGCAGGCTCCCACACGCGTGTGGGCATTTGCATGTGTGCATGGCGAGCACGTGCGCTGCTGGGTGCACATTTGCTGACGGGCGTGTGATGCCTGGGCCTGGGCGTGTTGCAGCTGACACAGCTGAAGGAGCTGCAGCAGGAGCAGGAGGTGCTGCTGCAGGGTCTGGAGATGATGGCACAGGGCCGGGACTGGTACCAGGAGCAGCTGCAGCGCGTGCAGGAGCGGCAGCACCGTCTGGGTTGCAGCAGAGCTGGCGCCGTGAGTGCTGCCGCCCCTGACCCCGGCAGTGACCCACGTTCCCCCACACACACACCTAGGGCCCGCCCCTCGAACCCCAGGGGCTGTCCCATCCCAGAATGCCGGGACCACCCCCAACCAGGTTCTGGATTGCCCTTCTCCCAGGACCTGGGGTGCCCTGGGGCAGACCACCCTATCAGCAGTGCCCCCGGGCTTGCCTCTAGGCTCCCAGCAGCACTTTAGGGACCTGCGGGGACCCTCCCCAGGGCACCGTGGCCCACCCGGGCTGGCCCTTTCTCTGACCACGGCTTCCTTTGCTTCCAGGACCCGGGGGTTGAGGGCAGTCCCCGCCCACTGGGGCAGCTGCTGCCCAAAGTACAGGAGGTGGCCCGGTGCCTGGGGGAGCTGCTGGCTGCGGCCTGTGCCGGCAGGGTGAGTGCCTGCCCCACAGGCCACCCAGGTGCCCGTGCCGGGATGCCCGTGCTTGCCCTCGACCTGGAGGCCGGCCCGGCAGTGCCCAGCCAGCCTGACGGCGCCCTCCTGCAGGCCCCGCCCCCAGCCAGCTCGGGCGCCCCCTGCCCTGCCCTGGCCCTCTCCTCGCCCCCGGCCCCTGGCTGGCAGCAGCAGACCATCTTCATGCTGAAGGAGCAGAACCGGCTCCTCACCAAGGTGAGGGGCAAGGGGTGGGGGTGGGGGCGGGGACCCCGCGGACCCCGGCCCCTGCCTGACCGCCTGCCCACTCGCCCAGGAGGTGACCGACAAGAGCGAGCGCATCACCCAGCTGGAGCGAGAGAAGTCGGCTCTCATCCAGCAGCTGTTCGAGGCGCGCAGCCGGCAGGATGCGGTGCCGCTGGACTCCACCTTCATGTAGCCTCCGGCCGTGCCCGGCACGGCCGCCTCTGCACCTGGACACGTTCCCGAGGGGCGCCCCGCCTCTCCCTGCCTCTCTGCGGAGCCGCCAGCAGGTGGGGTGCCCCTGGCTGCCTGGCACCCCCAGACGTTGACTCAGACCTGGTCCCCGACAGAAGGCTGCCCTGGATGAGGCTGCTGTCCGCTCGGCCAGCCCGAAGCTGCTCCTGCCTTTGTCGGTGGAGA
>JAQZBX010088416.1:0-12749 GCA_029593785.1 Cabassous unicinctus
GGAACCCCAGAAGCCTGAACCCTGGCAAACGCTGGCAGCTGTCTTGCTCCAACACGTGACAATGGACTTTGGTGAGGGAAGAAACTTATGCTTTATGGCCTGGTAACTGTGGACTTCTACCCCAAATAAATACCCTTTATAAAGACCAACCCATTTTTGGTATTTCACATTAGCACCCCTTTGGCTGACTAATACAACTTCTGTCTGGGAATTCTCTTCTCTCTCCAGGATCCTTCTATTTTCTGAATCCCATTTCTTCCCTCTTTTATTATTTATTTCCCTGTTTTGATGGAACATTTCCTTCAAAAATTTCCTGAGAAAGGTAATGTTTTGAGATCTTGCTTGTGAAAATGTTTCTGTCATAATTTTTGGCATATACCATATGTTCAATAATTATTTGATGAACTAATGAGTGATTAAATGAATGAATAAGTAGAGGTATTATAGAATAAAGTGAAGAACTGGACTACATAGGTTCAAGTTGACTCTTTCCATTTCTTAATCTGTAAAATGGGGATAATAATCTTGCTTCAGGATTGTGTTGAGAATAAAATGAGTATTTATGAAGCACTTAGCGAGTTCCTGACACATACATAGTAAAAACTCAATAAATTTTAACTATATTTATTATTCTTCATAAATAATATGACGGTCACATTTTGTTCCCTGAAAATCATTGTGTATGTACTGTATGATTCTTTTTTAAATTTTCCATCTTTCAAGTAAAAATTAATCATACATTAATTGGGGTATGTTATATATAGTTTACCGAGTACTTTCCCTTATCACCATATTATCTTCACGACAATCCTGTAAGGTAGATAAATATTATCCTCATTCTATAGATAGGAACTAAAGTTCATTTACTTGCTCAAGTCCATACAACTGGTTAAGTGGAAATCCAGGTCTGGGAGAGTGTTCTTTCCACAACTGGATTAAAAAAGAATAAACGATCTCCAGTTGGCCCTGCTTTGTTATGCTCTGACTTTCAACAATTTCTTTTATAAAATGGTACTGAAAGTCAAATCCACATGTGGCCTCTGCAAAGGTCATTATTATTGGACAGCAGTGATAGGAATAGAATAAGTATCCAGAACACAAATATCCTACACTAAATGATAAGATTTTTGTGAAAATAAAAGGAACACTTATAAAATGTATCACTTCTGTCACTTAGTTACTTTAGTGCAGTCCTGTTTCTCATCTCTTCCAGTTTCTCACCCATGTGGCTACCTTTTTACCCCCAGCCTGCTGGAAAATTGTGTTTCCATGAACAGATGAAGTGCTTACACATTCATAGACTGAGATGCCAAGAATTCAGTTGGGTTCTTTCATTGCTCCAAGCAGATTTCTGCCTTCTCAGCCATGACAGCTCAGGTTGGGCTTTGAATACTGATGGCAAGCCCTTTTATTATTAATCAGGGATTCATAAGAATTAATTTCAGAACAAAAGGAAGATGGGAGCTTAAAATCAGAATCATACTTAACATCCTAAATAAAATAAATGGTTCTACTTCATGACATTTAAAGCTCTAATAAATAAAATGACAACTTGGTAAGCCTTGATGATGGACTAAAAGTATATAACCTCAAAATTAAGCTGCTAGCTAAATACTTTTAACCCATGCTTATCAGTAAAAAGACCTACCCCTATTCTAATAATTTTAGGTAACAATTATAATTTTGAAAGGGCATCCAGTTCTTCTTTGTGTTTATCAATCTAATATTTGAACTTGAGATATTACACTACTTGATTGCCTAGGACTTTTTGAGATAATATATCTCTTTATTTAAAATGTTCATCCAATAGGTTCAACCTCATTTCAGGCTTGACCTTAGATGACTGAAAATTATACTTATTGCACTTAAAATTTGCTATGAGCACTTAAAGAAATTTATTCATAAATCATTAGCTGTATTTGTATTACCACACATTGAAGTAAACACAATTGTTGTATTGCTTGAAATGCACGTATTTAGATTGGTAACCATCTTAGTGCAAGTGCATGAACAAATATATATTCTTATATAAATGTATATATCGGAAATACCTTTCAAATAAAATGCATTCATATTTCAAATGAAGTCATTTTATTATGCATTAGTTCTTCATGTATATATTTTATTCATTTAAATTGTAATTACTGCTAATTAAGACATATTTCTAATTTGAGAAAATTGTTTCCTACTGATACAGTGATTAGGACATTGTCTATATTTCATATAATAGAAAAAGAAACTTATTTTATACTTATTATTCAGCAAGTTATCTGTATACCATGTTTTAGGGTCTAAGTTTATAGCTCCATGGTGTTGTGTGTACTGAGTTTTTATTTAAATTACAAAATTTTTGTATGTTTAACCATTGCAGAAATGCTTGGAAATTGAGGTAGAGGATATAAAGAGAAAAGTGAAATGGGGAAGATCATAAAGCCTATTAATTTTTAAAAATGTGTTTCAGTTTTATCTTTTGAGCCATATTAATACAGTTTTTCACACATGCCAAATATTTATGGTTCTTTCAAGAAAGTATTTTTTAAGGGGAAAGAATGATTTAAATAATTCATTAAGTATTTTTAAGATATGAACAGAATGTTTCTTATTAAACAACAAACAAATGATATCTGCATAATTCTTGTTATTCACATTATTTCTTAGGTTAATGCCATATATAATAAACACTAAATGTATGCCTATTGATGAAACTTGAGTAGTATTTTAAACCTTTACATTCATTTAAATTTGTTTTAGAGCAAAAGTCACAATATAATTTTATTTTTTATTTTATTATATATATTTTTTGAGGTACCGGGGGCCAGGAATTGAACCCAAGACTTCATATATGGGAAGCCAGCGCTCAACTACTGAGCCACATCAGCTCCCTGAGTTGGTTTTTTCATTTGTTTTGTTGTTGTTTGTTTTTTTCAGGAGGCACCAGAACCAAACCCAGGACTTCCCATGTGGGAAGCAGGCACTCAACCACTTGAGCCACATCCACTCCCTAGTTGCAATGTAATTTTAGCAAAATATATTACATTTTAAAATGCAGCCCTTCCCCCACAAAAGCATTCATATACCATTTCACTGGTTTTCCATGCATTCTTATTTAATATTCTCCAAAATTCTTTTATTGAATTACTTCTTTAGTTAATTTTTTTCATTTCTATTATTTTGAAGATATAATTGTTATCATTAGCCATTTTCCATATGCTTGTTGATTGTTTCAGTTGCTTTGAAGGAGGTCACCTTTCTCTTAATTCTCATTCCTTTTCCTTCTTGCTTTGTTTTAAATCTGTGGTTCCTGTCAGAATACAATTTATATGCTTTTGACTTCAGAAACTGCTGCAAACCTGGTAAAACTGACAGCATTAACCTAACAGAGAGACGCAGAAGATTTAAGAGGCAGGGTCAGTATACCGAGGCTAAATTTATGTTTTTATTTAAGATATGAGAAAGGAAGGAAGGGAAAAAAGTGCATCATCTTAAATATCTTTCTGCTCACATTAGAATATATTTTGGTAGTGTAGTTGATTAAAACATTAATTTGAAGGAACTTTGATCATTCACATATTGAGAGATACTTTACAAATTGTCAAATTTGGCTCATTTGCACAAATGCAGGCAACACCATTTAAAAAGCAAGCCTATGGCCATAATTTACATCAGAATCTCTTATTTAATACAGTCAAAGATAAACAGGCATTTACAAAGTTTTGTTGAAGCTTATTTGGGCAACAAACAACTTGCAAATTGGGCAGCACTAAACAAAAAGTGATAAGGAGCTGCATATACGGGGCAAATGTGGAAGCAAGTGAGGAAATGGTCTGATTGATTGACATTAAGTTTCTATTTTACATAGGGGTGAGTCTTACAGAGTACGGAGCAGATATACATTGATTAGTATGGTATGTCTGTCCATTCTGATAAGCTATCTCTACTGGACTGAAATTGGTTTATCACTAGCTGTTGCTTATCTGCAATTCTGTAGGGTACATTCTATTGTTCCATTTTCTCAAAAAGCCCTTGCAGGTCAATTGTTTTTGTCTTCTAGAAAATCCTTTCTCAGAAAGGGGTCCCTCCTGGCAATCTTAATGCAGACCATTTTATTTTACTTAACAATACAAAATTAGAAAATAATGAAAAATAGTTTAAATCTTAAGAGCTTTGCCAACTTATTTTTTGTTTGATTTTTCCCAACACATTATTTTGAAAAATTTCAAGCATATAGAAAAGTTGAAAATTTTATAGTGAAAACCTGTATACCTACCACCTAGAATCTATAATTAGTACTTTACTATACATACTTTATTGATATCTTTCTATCTTTTTATTAGTCCTTCAGTCTATCTTATTTATTTATTTATTTTTAGGTACTGGGATGGGAATTGAACCCCAGACCCTGTATTTGGGAAGCTGGTGCTCAACCTCTGAGCCACATGTCTTCCCTGAGTTGGTTTTTTCATGTATTTTGCTTGTTGTTTGTTTTTGTTTTTTTCAGGAGGCACTGGGAACCCAACCTGGTACCTCCCATGTGAGAGGTGGGAGCTCAACCACTTGAGTCACATCTGCTCCCCCAGTCTATCTTATTTTTTGAGGAATTTCAGAGTAAGGTGCAGATAACAGTGCATTTCTGCTTAAGTAATTCAGCATACATATCATTAACTGGAATTCAGTATTTGCTTACAGTTTTTTCTTTTAAGATAAAATTTGTGTACAATGAAATGCACAAATCTTAAGTGTACATTTAGTGAATGTTGACAGATGCATACCTCTGTATAACTAAAACTCCTATCAAGATATAGAAGACTGCACCCAAGAAAGTTCCTTTATGCCCCTTTCCAGTCAATTCTTTCTTCCAGTTCTACAGTGGCAACCATTGTTCTGATATTCTTCTATTATAGATTAGTTTTGCCAGTTCTAGAACTTAAATGGAATCATTCATATGAATTCTTTTGAATAAGGCTTCTTTCATGCAGCCTAATGTTTTTGAGATTTGGTCATATTATATGGATCAGTACTTCCTTCTTTTTTATTGCTGAGTAATGTTCCATCATATGAATATACCACAATTTATTTATCCATTGCCTTCTGATGGACACCTGGGCAGTTTCCATGGCAACTTATTTGTTTTTACTTATTTTATGCAGGATGAAATATCTCCTTTGCTTATCCCTTTTTTAAAAACAGTTTATTGAAGTATATCATTGATACATGAACATACATAATAAGTGTTCAGTAAACATTGTGAACTTACAAAACAAACATGCATAATATCAAACAGGGCTTCCACACATCACCTCCCCACAAATACTATGCATTGTTGTGAAACATTTGTTAACAAATCATGAAAGAGCATCATCAAAGTATTACTACTAACTATAGTCCGTATCTTACTCCCCTATACTTTTTTTTCTTAAGGATTTATTTATTTAATTTGATCCATTCCCCCCCTGCCCCGCTCCATTTTTGCTGTTTTTTTGTCCATTCGCTGGGCAACTCTCTGTGTCCGTTTCCTGCCCTCTCTTCTCATCCTTCTCCTCCTGTCTTCACTGGGATTCGATCCTCAGAACCTCCGATGTGGGAGAGAGGCGTCCTACTGCCTGCACCACCTTAGTTCCTGGATTTTCGGCGTGTCTCGTCTTGGCTGTCCCTTGTGTCACTCTCCTGTTACATCATCATCTTGCTCCATGGCTTGCAGGCCTGACGGTGCACCCATGCATGGGGCCTGGAGATGCACCCGCGCACGGGGCTGGTGGCCCGCGCGCCTTCTATATTTTTCTTTTTTTAAAATTTTTACCGGGAGGTCCCGGGGATCAAACCCAGTTCCCTCCATATGGGAGACGGATGCCCAACCGTTTGAGCCACATCCGTCCTCCTGCTATATCTCTTAAGGTTGACCAAATATACCCAAAGTTACAGTCATTTCCCATACAGGATGGTCATGTAATGAATGAGGCTTGGTTTATCACCAGCATTTTAAAAACCAGACCTAGGGGAAAAAACTAGGTCTGGGGACACATGCATGGTTTATAATATAGCAAACGTTTAGCCTACCCTGATTATCACAAAATCAGGACAGCAAGAATATTTGCAAACATTATGTCTTAATAAATGCTGCTGATGAGGGATTTTTGAAAGTAGCTTATTTAAAATCCTTCTCAATTCCTTGACAATTTAGCAACACCATTTCTCCCTATCCCAGTTCTAGCCAGTGGAAGAGATCAAGTAGTTGCTAGTTTTAAATGCCTATCAAATATAGTGGTGTGTGATTTTCTTTTTAATACTGGTAAATAAATTATCCTACAAGGAATTTTGAGTTCCATGCTAGGTATATCTTGAGATATTAAAGTACTTCCCTTAAAGTGGAGTTTTACTACAACATCGGAAGTAGTAGGCATTGTGCAGTTTCTGGTGGTTGCATATATGGGAGTTCTCACTGTGCAACAGCAGCAAAGGTATGGAAGATAGGTATAGGAGAGAGGGGAAGGAGACATTATATATTATTGGTAACTGAAGACAATCTGCTACAATTTTAAATTGAAATTCAATTTTTTGCAGAGAGAAATAGGTTGACCTATTTGCAGTATTTCATTTTCTAATTAGACAGTTCCACACCATCTGTCTTTGATAGAATGGCAAAGTGACAACTCTTATAAATTTAAACATACTAACTTTGCTGTGTTTTGGACTATTATATGTATGATTTATATACTTTGTATCTGATTTCAACATGCCATAATGATATCAAGACTTATTTTATAGTGGAATCTCTTTTCATTGGATTTTGTGATATTCAGGAGAAAATCTAATTTAAAAAAAATTTACATGGTTAAGGACAAGTAACTAAAGATAACTCAGAAGGATTTAAAATATTAAGACCCACTCTGTGTTTTTCAGAAGGTAATGAAGTAATACCACTTAAAAGGTTAGCTGCCACCCTGCACTTTCAAAGCTCTTTAGAGTCATTCATCTGTCTGAGGTAGGACAGAATTATCACTTAGTTAACAGATGAGAACTCTTTTTTTTTTCACCTATATTTGAGCTCCAGAATTTATTCAGAGCTCTCCAAACATTGTTTTGTGGTTTTATGATGGCTTAACCATGATTCCTTTAATGATGTCTTCCCCCTCCCCCCACTTTCTCCTAAGTACTTCTGGGATATTTTTCCAGAAGGGTTTTAAAAACTAGAAACTAACAAACAAAAAGAATTGTCAGCTTTGGTGGTAACAGTAAAAATAAATTTAACTTGAAAGTGTGTAAGAGACTGTACAACTCATGGAAGAAGATAAAACAATTATACACATAAATGGGTAAACTATTTCATAAATTTGAATAAAATCTTTAAGCAAATATAGCTTTAATGTGTGCCTAATTCATGGTTTTCCTACTAGAAAAAAGATCATGGAATCCTGTACCTAAAATAATTTAATAATTGTATTTTATTGGTCCAGTTATGTTTGTGGTTAAAAAAAAATTATTTCCTGATTTTGTCATAATTTATGAGGACTACATCTCTGCAAATTACTAGTCATGTTGGTACTTGAGTTAGTAGTTTTAAGCGTGTTTATAGGAATTTTATAATTTGAGGAAGTAAAGGGTTATGTTATCCATTTCAGACACCTGGTTGTTCTAGTTTTTGTTCATATAAAAACAGACCATCTTGAAGGTAACAGCTCCAAAGCCTGATTTGTTTTTATCTATGCTTATTTATTAGTATGTTTAATCTTGCTCTTGTTTTTGAACTTCTTAATACTGTATAAAAATTAATATCTTCAGTACATCTACAAAAAGTCATTGTCAGGGAATTCATTCTAATTCAAGGTTAATTAGTGTACCATTAAAATAATATGTTACAAAAATTAATTACGTACCAGGTCAAAAAGTGTTAAAAAGCATAGTATAAGTGTCTGAGAGCACATCATCCTTCTTAAAACATTGCTGTACCTGTGCCACCCTTCTGGAAAATATATCCAAAGTGAAAATCACTACTGAGGTCCAGTCATAGGTGTTTCCCCTAAAGTAAAGTTTTGGCACTGCATATGGGAAATATAAAATATAACTCCCATTAACAGTAAAATGTGTTGCTTGTCTACTTTCACATTGAAATAGCTGAAGATTTATATTTTAGCATTAGTTGATATAACTCTATTGAGTTAAGCCTAACAAGAAATCAGGAACCTGGCAGAGAAGTGAAAATTATCTCTATATCTTCTGGTAAATATGCTAGATATTATAATATTATGTTTTCCTACTTAACTAGTAGGTAGGTCTGGTAATACTACACATCATCTTAACTATGTATTGATGCTTAATAGTTTAAGTTTGTAGCCATAAAAGTATACTTGAAATTAGAGCTGAAAATTATAGACTTAGAAATTTTGTCTAATTTTGAAACAGCTACATTGAACTGTAGAATATTTTATACATTGACATTTGTTCAGAATGTCTGATTAAAATCTTATTTTTCATTTGGAGATTTTGGACTTGGAGTCCTAGTAACAGCATTATTGTGCAAGTCAGTATACACTAGAGTTACAGAAATTTTAACATGAGAAACTCTTTTAGTAGAACAGTATTTTACTGGGCTTTTAGAATTGTCTTCATTTTTAAAAACTCTTAGTGGGCACTGAACTAGGTATATAAAACTAGTTTTTGTTGCTACAACAAATTTGAATTATTTGCCCACCTTGTAAAATTTTCTGCTTCCCTCCATCTTGGGATTTTGTGTGTGTCTATTGGAAAACATATATTCACAGGTGAATAAAAGTAAATTGAGCAACAAAAGAAAAAGAAAAGGACAGTTTATGGGAAAGAACTTGTCCTACTGTGTTATTTTTGTTTCAAAAATTCATCCTGGTTTAATTGAACTAATAGATGCATAAAGAGAGTCTGAATGCTAAAAAGAGTGTAGGTGGCTTTAGAAAAGCTTTCTTGAAAGGTGTTTTTTACTTTAAAGCTGTCCTTGTCCTGATTTATATCTACTAATCTTTCCTTAAATGACATTAATCAGGTATTTCAATTTAATTTTGAAAACATTCCATTCTTCAAATATGACAACATTATTACCATGTTCAAAAAGTTGTGTTAAACTATACTTCACTGATTTCTTCAGAAAATTTATTCTTTCAACCAAGTAGACTTCTTTAATTAACTAAACCAAGTTTTTCTGACATTAGAGAATAGAATTAACACATTAGTAGTAACTGTGTGTCTTTGGTAGACAAGAGTTAAAATTAATGCTTTATATTTAGTGGCTTGTCTCCTAATAAATTGACCATCTGTTCTGTTTTACAAGTGGCTTTCATAGTTAGCCATTTGAAGATAGACCTTAATAGATTGTACTAGTGTTTTTTTTTTGTTTTGTTTTGTTTTTAGATATTTCAGAATGTAAATTTGGGCTATTAAGGGGAAATGCTTTAAAATGATTAAATATCCTTATATTTTAAGGAATAAACTTGAATAGATTTAAATATAGTATATTTGGATCATGATTTCTATCTTAATTTTAGGTACTCCTTTTTAAGCTGTAAGATTTATTTCACTAGAATGAATGAACAAAATCATTTATTTTTATGAGGTACTTACAATTTATAAAGCACTTTCTTATAGTTCATTCACTCAACAAATATTATTGGTATTGTTGTTATTATCATTATCTCCATTCTATAGTTGAGGAAACTGATTAGGTTGAAAGAAGTAATTGGGATAGTATATAATGGATCCGGAAGGAGACTCAGGATTTCAAATGGGTTGTCTTTTGCTCTTCTCGTAGTACATTTTTATTTCATTCTTAGATTAATTAATCTGCACTCTCCCATATTACTTTGTCTGTCTTAAAACATTATACCTTTTATAGGGCCTCACAACTGGGCTAACAAACAATGTTAATCTTTTTCTATGTTTTTAGGGCAGGGCTCTACTTCATTGGGCATGTGATCGAGGACATAAGGAACTAGTCACCGTCTTGCTACAATATGGCGCTGACATTAACTGTCAGGTAAGAGTAATGAAGGGTGAGCTTTATTTTTTTTAATTGAGGTAAAAGTCATATAACTTAGAATTCACATTATTAACATATTAAAGTATACAATCCAGTGGCCTTTAGTACATTCCCAATGTTTTGCGACCATTTCCGCTATATAGCTCCACACCATTTTCATCACCTTAGAAGAAAATCTCTTACTCCCTAAGTAGTCCCTCCCCTGTCCCTGGCACCACTAGTCTGCTTTCTGTCTCTGTGTGTTTTAGTTTCACAGCTGCTAAAACAAATACCATGAAATGGGTTGGCTTAAACAGTGAGTATTTATTGGCATTCTGTTTGAACACTAGGAGAAGTCCAAAATCAAGACATCAACAAGGCGATGCTTTGTCCTTGAAGACTGTGGCATTCTGGGGCTGTGTGGCAGTTTGAGATTATTTTATGAATCCCAAAAAGAAAAAGCTTATGCTTGTAAACTAATCTATTCTTCTGGGTTTGATACCCTTTGGTTGTATTAAATTCAGCTGAGGTGCCTTTGATAAGATAACCTATTAAGATTAGGCCTTTTGATTTGGCTACTTCAGTGGGCATGACTCAGGTTGAAGCCCCATCCCATTGCTGGGTCAGATATAAATGGACAATTATACAGACAAACACTCAGGAAGAGAGAGCTCTGTTTTTTTTGTTTTTGTTTTTTTTTCTGGAAGTACCAGGGATTGAACCCAGGACCTTGTACATGGGAAGCAGGCACTCAGCAAACCGAGTTACACCTGCTCCCATTCTATCATTTTTTTTTTTTTTTTTTTTTTTTTTGATCCTGCCATGTGACAGAAAGAAGGCTCAAACAGCTAAAAGCCCTGGGGAGAGATGAACCATTTTGTCTGATAGCTTACAGCTGGTTTTGGGCAGACAGCTGAGACTGATAGAGGAAGCCCTGAGAGACAAGCTCTATGCCAGCCTGCAGCTGAAATTGGGAAGAAGCGGAGCAGCTGAGCCTGAGAGGCTGCCCAGAGGGGAAGGCTGAAACTCTGCAGAGATGGCCCGCCATCTTGCTTCAACATGTGGCAGCTGACTTTGATTGGAAAGTACCTCTTATGGTACTTTGAGTTGGATTTTCCATGGCCTTGGGACTGTAAGCTGCTTTTTTTTTTTTTTGAGGTACGGGGTTCCAGAGAATGAACCTGGGACCTCATATGTGGGAAGCCGGTTCTCAACCACTGAGCCACATCAGCTTCCCTGAGTTGGTTTTTGTTTGTTTTGCTTGTTGTTTGTTTTTGTTTTTTTCAGGAGGCACTGGGAACCAAACCCGGGACCTTCCATAGGACTATAAGCTTTTGCTCCAAATAAATACCCTTTATAAAAGCCAACAGATTTCTGGTACTTTGCATTGGCAGCCCTGTGGCAGACTATACAGGCTGGCTGCCAGAAATCCTTCATTCCTTGGCTTTCCTGTCGTGTGGCAGTGTACAGGGTGGTATTGTCTCCTTTTTCTTCTGGGTTCCATTGACTGCCAGCACCTAGTTCTTTCCCATGTCTTTTTCTCTGTGGCCTCTATACAGGCTTCAGTTAGTATTAAGACTCATTCAGATTTAGTTGGCCATACCTTAACTAAAAATAACCTCATTAAAGATCCTGTTTACAATGGGTTCACAAGCACAGGAAGGGATTAAGATTAGGAACATGTTCTGGGGCACATAATTCAATCTCCCATACTATGGATTTGCCAATTCTAGTTTTTTCATATAAATGGAATCATACAATACATGATCCGTTGTATCTGGCTTTTTTCACTTGCCATATTTTCAAGGTTCATCCGTGTTGTTTCATGTTTTAGTTTGCTAAAGGCTGCTGGGAGCAATATACCAGAAATGGGTTGGATTTTACAATGGGCATTTATTAGGTTAAAGCTTACAGTTCTGAGGCTGTGCACATGTCCAAATCAAGGCATCATCAGAGATGCTGTCTCACTGAAGATCGGCTGCTGGTGATCCTGGACTCCTGCCACGTGGCAAGGCACAGTGGCAGCTCTGCTGGTCGCTGCCTTCTCCTCCAGACTCACGTTCTCCCCAAGCTCAGCTGTGGACAATCAAGCACGTGGCAGGGCACAATTCTGGTCTGCTAGTCTCTCCCCTTTCCTCCAGGCCTCATTGCTAATTCTTATTCAGGCTGCTCCATCTGTGGCTATTCTCTCTCCCAGGTTCCTCTCTGAGCTCCTGGGTTCCTTCTCTCTGTTTCTCTTTTTTCTCTGTGTCTGCAGCTTTTTGGTCCACCATTTATAAATGACTCCAGTAAGAGAATTATGACCCACCCTGGGTCTTGCAGTCTAATCAAAGGCTCTTAACTGATCTAATAAAAAAATGTTCTACTCAAAGGTCACTTAACTGAATCTAATCAAAAGGTATGTCTACAATGGGTTTACAGGCACAGGAATGGGTTTGCTTTAAGAACAGGATTTTCTGGGGTCCACAGGAAGACTCAAGCCAGCACAATCAGTACATTTTTATCTATCAGGCTTTTTTTTTTTTTAAGATTTATTTTATTTAATTATTCCCCGCACCAATCATTGTTTGTGCTTGCTGTCTGCTCTCTGTGTCCATTCATTGTATGCTTGTCTTCTTTTTAGGAGGCACTGGGAACCCAACCCAGGACCTCCCATGTGGGAGGGAGGCACCCATTGGCTTGAGCCACTGCCACTTCCCGCTTGTTGTATTTTTCATTGTGTTTCCTCGTTGTGTCTCTTCATTGCATCATCTTGTTGCGTCAGCTTGCC
>JAQZBX010088417.1:0-12746 GCA_029593785.1 Cabassous unicinctus
TTTTTTCTTTTTCTCTTTTCTCAAAATTCTGGCCTCTTAATTCATTGTATATATTTCTCTCTATTCTGTTTCTCATTTCATTGTTTCTGTTCTGCTTTTTTATTATTATTCTGTACATCTTGTGTTAATTATTAATTTTCCTAGGTTCTGTAGGGTTCTGTTTCTAGCTTTTACTATTCTTTTTCTTTTCTTATCTCTTTCCTTTTCTCTGGTCCTAATTTATTTTCCCAAGAGAACATAGATAACAGCAAGGAAATAGAATAAGATGAAAGGAGTTGCAAAGTGAAACCTTACGACAACACAAAAACAACAACAAAATAAAATGCTAGAGTAGAGAGTGAAGCTAATTAACTGAATAAACCCATCAAGGTAAACAGATGTCTGGACACCAACAAAAGATTACAAGCCATACTAAGAAACAGGAAGATTAATAAAGTTGACAAACCCTTAGCTAGACTGAAAGAGAAAGGGTGAAGAGGCAACCATATAAAATAAGAAATGAGAAAGAGGATATCATCACTGACCCCACAGAAATAGAGTATCATAAGAGGATACTTTTGAAAAATTCTATGCCAAAAAGATGGATAATTTATAGGAAATGGGCAAATTCCTAGAAATGCACAGGCAGCCTACACTGACAAAAGAATAAATTTTCTTCATTCAACTCAGCAGACCAACCACGAGTAATGATATAAAATTAATCATCAAAAACCTCCAAACTAAGAAGATTCCAGGGTCAGACAGCCTCACAGGTGAATTCTACCAAACATTCTGGAAAAACTAACACCAATCCTGCTTAAACTCTTCCAAAAATAGAATTGGGGGGAACATTGCCTAACTCATTCTATGATGCTAACATCACCCTAATACCAAAGCCAAGCACAGATGCCAGAAGAAAGAAAAACTAAAGACTAATCTCTGTAATGAACCTAGATGCTAAAACCCTCAACAAAATACTTCCTAATTGGATTCAACAACATATTAAATGGATTATACACCATGACTAAGTGGGTTTCATCCCTGGTATGCAAGGATGGTTCAATAGAGAAAAATCAATCAATAAAAAACACCACATAAACAGATAAAAAAATCACATGAAAATCTCTATAGATGCATGTGGCAGTCTGATATAGTTATGGATTCCAAAAATAGATATTGGATTATGCTTATTTACTGGTCTGTTCCTCTGGGAGTGATTAAGTTATGATTAGGGGTTTAATTGGGCTATGTCAGTAGGACAATGAGTCCTACTCAGAGATAAAACTATATAGCAGAGTAGTGGAGTTAGCTGGAGTTTTGAGTTGGAGATCTAATGTTGGAGTCTTGAGCTGGAGCCCCAGGAAGTAAGCATACAGAGGAGCTTGGGCATGAGGAAAGAGAGAAGGGCATGAGGAGAGAAGGAACCAGGGAAAGACTAGCTGTTCACCTAATAGCCAAAAGCTGGTCTTGTGGATAGAAGAAGCAGCTGAACCTGAGGAGAATCAATCCCAAGGAAGAGAGGAAACCAGGAAGCTGGACCCCTCACAGAGTTGGGTGAGGGAAGTGACTTATGCTTTACGGCCTGGTAACTGTAAGCTTCTACCCCAAATAAATACCCTTTATAAAAACCAACCAATTTCTGGTATTTTGCATCAGCACCCATTTGGCTGACTAATGCAATGCAGAAAAAGCATTCAACAAAACACAGCACCATTTCCTGATAAAAACACTGCAAATGATAGGAATAGAAGGAAAATTCTATGATAAGGGTCTATATGAATAACCCACCTGTAGCATCATATTCAGTGGTGAAATACTAAAAGCTTTACCACTAGGATTGGGAAAGACAAGGATGCCAACTTCCACTGCTACAATTTAACAGTGTATTAAAAGTACTTGCTTGAGCACTTAGGCAAGAAAAATATATAAAAGACATCCAAATTGGAAAGGAAGTAGTAAAAACTTACCTATTTGCAGAAAACCTGATCCTATATATAGAAAGCCCTGAGAAATCTACAACAAAGCTTCTAGAGATTATCAATAGGTTCTGTGGGGTGGCAGGTTATAAGATCAATTTGCAAAATTTGTAGCATTTCTGTGCACCAATAATGAGCAATCTGAGGAGGAATTCAGAAAAAGAAAACCCATTTGCAATAGCAACTAAAAGAAACAAATACCTAGGAATAATTTTAAAGATGTAAATGACTTATATGCAGAATATTACATAACACTGATAATGGAACTCAAAAAAGACCTAAATAAATGGAAGAATTTTCAATGTTGATGTATAGGAAGACAAAATATCATTAAGATGTCTATCCTACCAAAACTGATTTACAGATTTAACACAATCCCAATAAAATTTACTGCAATACTTTTTACTGAATTGGAAAAGCTAACTATGAATTTTGTTTGAAAAGGCAGGGGCCCTGAATCACCAAAGATATATTAAAAAAGCAAAATGAAATTGGGGGAATCATACTATTTGACTTTAAAACATATTACAAGTCTACACTGGTCAAAACTGCATGGTGTTGGCAGAACAATAGACATACTGCCCAGTGGAACTGAATTGGAACTCTGATATTGATCTCTATATATACAGTCACCTGATATTTGACAAGGCCACCAAGCCCCCTCAACTGGGAGACAATGGCCTCTTCAACAAATCGTGCTTGGTGAACTGGGTATCTATATCCAAAAGAATGAGAAAGGAATACTACCTCACACCTTACACAAAAATTAACTCAAGATTGATCAAATATATAAATATAAGAGCCAAGACCATAAAGCTCCTAGAATATAATATAGGGAAGCATCTTCAGGATCTTGTATTAGGAAATGTTTTCATGAACTTTATACCCAAAGCACAAGCAATGAAAGAAAAACTAGATAAATGGGACCTCCTCAAAATTAAAAACTTTCACCACAAAAGAGTTTGTCATGAAAGTGAAAAGTAAGCCTATTCAATGGGTGAAAGTATTTGGTAAAAATATATTTTATAGGGACCTAATATTCAGCATATATAAAGAATTCCTATGCCTCAAAAATATAAAGACTAATATCCAATTTTAAAAATGTGCAAGTGATTTGAACAGACACTTTTCCAAAGAAGAAATACAAATGGCTAAAAAGCACATGAAAAGATGCTCATCATCACTAGCTGTTAGGAAAATGCAAATCAAAACTACAATGAGATATCATCTTACACCCATTAGCCTGGTGGCTATTAAAAAAAACAGAGGACTACAAGTGTGCAAGAGGTTGTGGGGAATGGGAACACTTATCCACTCTTGGTGGGAATGTAGAATGGTACAGCCATGGTGAAGGAGATTTTGGCAGTTCCTCAGGAAGCTAACTATAGAACTGCCATATGATTCATTAATCCCACTGCTGGATATATAACTAGAAGAACTGAAAGTAGGGACTTGAACAGATATATGCACACCAATGTTCATAGCAGCATTATTCACTGTTGCCAAAAGATGGAAACAACCCAAATGTCCATCAACAGATGAATACAGAAACAAATTGTGGTATATACATACAATGAACTATTACTCAGCTGTAAGAAGTAATGCAGTTTTAACACATGGGATAACATTGAAGTCCTTAAGTGGATTGTAGCAAGCAAGCCAGGTACTGATGGACAAATACTACATGACATCACTGATATGAATTAAACAAATTGAGCAGGCTCACAGAGCTAGAGTCTGGAAGATTGGTTTACAAGAGCCAGAAAGGGAAAGAAGATTTTGAGTCAATTCCCATATGAGCAAAATCTGTGATAAGGTGGAAAGGTGTAGTTGTGCTGTGGATGCGAATAACAGTTGTGCAGTGATGTTATTGGGCTAGGTGGTGCTGGTTTGTGATGGGGATTGAGTGGGTAGGGTGGGCTAGACTGTCTATGGAACTGTGGGGAGTCTTGGGGGAGGGAACAGTAAACTGTGGATTTGCAGGTATGTCGTTGAAAGTACAATGTTGGGAATATTATTTTGGCAAATATGGCAGGAGAGGGATACTGGTTTAAGGTGTTGGATGTCGAGGGCACGTGGGACAGGGCACACCTGAGGCAGGCTTATAGGGAGTGCATAGCATTCCTCTTGTCATAGTGTGTTATAGCAGGGAGTGGAGACTCGTTATGAGCAGGATGGTGTTGGACAGCCATCCTGAGGAGTCCTGCTATGATTGCAAGTAGAGGATTGGCAGTCTCTTGAGATTATAGGCAGTGCCTAACAGGAGAGGGCAGGCCAGTATGTCAAGCCCTCAATACTGTTGCAAGTAACTATGAGTTTTCAAGTTAGAAGAGAAACAATCTGAGTCATTTAGTTACCAGTTTAAAGTCCATTAAAACTGATGGACATGTGCCAGCTGGGCCCTAAGCTTCAGCGGATTTGCAACACCTACTCTCCAGTTCTTTGGACTCATCCAGGACAACTCTCAAGGAGGTGAGGATGTGGACAACCACTATATCAAAGAATCGAGAGAGTCTACAACTGCAAGCAAGAGAGTCCCATCCATCAGCCATATGTGATCAAAGCCCCCTCTCAATTAGAGATGTAGTGGGCAGCACCATCCAAGAATCTTCAGAATTCGGGAATAAAATATGGACTAGAGTGGACTTACTAGTATTCTACTACAGAATTTTGATTCTAGCAATGGAAGAAATTATATCACTGATGTGGAGACAGTGGTCACTGGAAGTGCTGAACTCAGGGAGAGGAAAAAGAGGTGTAATATGGGGTTACTTTTGGGACTTGGAATTGTCCCAAATGATATTGCAATGACAGATAGAGGCCATTATATATCCTGCCATAACCTACAGAATTGAGTGGGAGAGAGTGTAAAATACAATGTAAATTATAATCCATCATTAGTGACAATACTCCAAAATGTGTTCATCAATTGCAATGAATGTACCACACTAATGAAAGAAGTTGTTAATGTGGGTAAAAGCAAGAGGTGTGGGGAGTGGGGCATATCAAAATCCCTTATTTATTTATATTTTAATTTTATGTATTTTAAGTATCATTTAGAAAAATAAAAAATTATTTATAAAAAACTGATTGGCAATCAAACATATATATTAAAAAATAATTGAATATCTTCCTTTTCTGAAATATAGGCAAAAATGAAATAATAATTCCTTTCTTAGCAATGGGAGCTATAGCTCTTTAGTGGGAAAATAAAATCCTTTTACACTGTTTCTTGGTACATCTCTGAAGAAAGCAATAGAGTTATTTTACAAAGTTGTCATGCCATCATGTAAAATTTTTCATATGGTAGAGTTTATTGAAGTGCTATATATAATTGGAAAAATAGAAACAATATTAATGTCCAACAGTTGAATATTTGTTTGATAAATGTTATATAACATATTTTATAATAGAATACATTCCAAGTATTAATAATACACACACACATATATAGATGGATGGTGATTGATAGATGATAGATAGAAAGACAGGCAGATATGGGTTACAATGGTCAAATGTACACAGTATATTGTTGAATGGAGAAAACAGATTATAAAACATTTTGCATAGTTGGATGCTATTTTATACACTATTTTATATATGTATGTGCAATTGCATTTAATGCTGCCACCGAATGGAACCTGACATTTTATTGCAAAAATTCCCTAAATATTTTTCAATATAAAATGAGTGCTACTGCAAGAACATATGTGCAAGTCTGGTGACAATTTTGATGATTTCAAAAATTTTTAATTGCTTATCTGTCTTGACATAAAATAAACATGAAATTAAATATAAAGCTTTTAAATCCACAGAAAAAAATTTTTAAAAACACAACAGAAATGTATTTTCCTAAGTACTGAAAGGCCCATGAAATAATAGTTCATGTCTGTTATTCAGGATGTTTTCTTTTTCTTTTATTTAGCTCCCACAATTTCCATCTTATCCTGATCTCTGAGTGAAGTGTATTTAAGAAGTTCCACCCAAGTAATATATCCATGGGCTATGATTTCTGTGGTTTAGCACTTTAATTTTATTGTATCTAAAATATCCTAAGACCTCAAAATGAGAAATTAACTTAAAAAGTGAATCTGAACTGGTGGTGCTCTTAGGGAAAATGGTACTGCAGTTATATTTTTTATAGGTTCCTGTAGATCAAGCTTTGCCTAAACTGAGCTCACATTATGAAATTAAGAAAAGAATGGGCAAAATATTCTGGGCAGGATTAGAAGACAAATAACAGGTTTAGATCCCCAAGAACATCTCAGAATAGAGCTATCCAAGAAAGGCAATGAAAAAACTATTCTTTAAGGACATAGGATGTATAAAGTAAGGAATGTAAAATGCAAGGAAATATATGATACTATCAAATTAGTCAGAATCAAAATCTAATGGAAATAGTAATAGAAATTACAAACTTTATGTATTAAATAGAAGGTTAGACAAGAATGAAGAAAGAAATCATGAAATTGAAGCTAGACCTGAACTCAGCACAAAGAGGTAAAAGGAGAGAAAAAAGGAAGGAGAGTTTAAGAGACAGGAAGAGAAGAAAATGATCATGATTGATCACTAATCAATAGATTTTAACTAAAATCTATGAATAAATAGCTTTATTTCTATTGAGGTGAGTGTGACATTTTGGAGCTTTTTGTGGATTCTAGAAAGGATCATGTTCTTGGAGCTAATCCTTTCCTGTGGGTGTGTGTCCCTTGATCAGATTGCTTCAGTGAGGTATGCCCCAGGGTGGTCTTGACCCTCTTGCTATAGTTCTTTATAAATGGATGACTGAAACAAGAGACACACAGGGAAAAACAGCAGAAACAGAGAAATTTCAAGAGACTGGAATCAGTGGAGCACAGAGGCATGGAAAGTGGCCCATGAGAAGCTGAAAGAGATGAGGACCAGAGGAGCGGAGAGAGAGAAGCTACATGCCTGATCACCCACCACTGAGCTCAGGGAAAAAGTGAACTTGGTGGGGAAGGCAGACACTTCAGCAGAGACTGGACACCATTGTGCCTTGCCACATGGCAGGGGTCCAGAATCACCAGCAGCCAACCTTGGGTGAGACAGCATCTCAGATACCTTCATTGTTACATTTTCACAGCCTCAAAACTAAACTTTTAACCTAATAATTTCCCAGTATAAGAGCCAACCCTTTACTGGTATTTTGCTACTAGCTGCTTTTAGCAAATTAAGACAATGTGGTTTCAAATGTTTTATTTATTTATTTATTTTTTGCTGAAGACAAATCTCTGATCTGTAGCTGATTGCAGGCTTTTTCAGGGAAGCAACAGAGAAATACAATGTAACTGACCAGGAAACTTGGTTATTTTGTAGCCTGTAGCATTTTATGAAAAATAATTTAAAATATTAAAAATAACACTATACTCCTTTCTCATATCTTGCAAATCTTACCAGTGTATATCATGAACAGTAAAGATGTTGACAACTCTCTAGGTACTTTGTATCATTTCTGAAATATTTATAATAATAACTTCTTTACTCACTCAAATTTAACCAACATAAGGTTAGAAAATTCCTTTTAATTTAACAGGATATCCCATGCAAGTCCCAATATATCAAATAAACCTAACAACTTTATTAGGTTAGGTTGAACAAGACTTGGCTCCCTATTTAACTAAGTGATAATAAAGGATTATGTATTCTGGAGTATTCTGGAGGTAGTATGATTCTTTACAAAAAGAGTTATTTTAACAGGGAGATAACTTGATTCTCTTAAAAAAACTGCATTCATATTAAAGACCACATGAGGGGCAGAGAATTATTGTGATAAGACATAGAATAAAAGCCTTCTAGGCCAATTACTCAGAAGGCACCATTTCCTGGCTTTGTTGACACATTAGGCTAAACATCACAGGCCCCCAAAATTGTAAAGCACCTGTATTAAGGTGTGTCAAAAGCTCTGCACAATGCCCTTCCTACCCTGACAGAATTAACGAGGAACTCACAAATTGAACACTGGGAACAAACAAAAAACAAATCCAACAATAAACCTGTTCAGTTCTTCTTGGGAAAACACTCAGCAGCCATTTCCCAGCACTTGCTTATTCTCCTCCTTTCCCCTCTTGGTTGTATGGATGCAGATAGTTTGATAATATTATACAATGGACATTTGCACTATTTTTTATCATTCATATTTCTATCCATTCAATACACTTTGTTTCCGTGTGTGTGTGTGTTTGTTTGTTTGTTTGTTTTTTCAGTTAGGCCAGTAATTTATTGAGGACGGGAGGGAATAACAATAGGAGAAAATAACCCATTAAGGATGCCAGGTAGAGGGAAAGTGGCTGAAAAGTGATAAAGAGGACTGATTTACAGACTACAATTACCCATTACAGATTACAAATGCCAAGCTTTTACTTGTATGGTGTTACAGACAGGGGGAAGAAGACAAGAGAAGGGGGCAAAGGAAAGAACAGGGGTATTTCTTCTTTGGTGCTTGTTTTTTTTTTTTTTAGAGCAGCAGTGAACCATTTTATTATTTTTTTGGAGATTTTTTTTTTTAATTTTTATCAAGTAATACCATACAGAAAATAAAGTCATAATATGCAAAAACCCTATTTACATGCAGTTCATTGAATTTCCATAAAGAACATTTCTATTCACCTCAATAGTACCCTGATGATCTTTTGAAAGCAAATGTCTCTCCCTTCTTATAGCCATGGCAGTCTCTGATCTGCTTTCTGTCAATATAGTTTTGCCTATTGCAGATTTTTTTTAAAAAAATATATTTTAAAAGATGCTTAGATTACATAACTGTTACTCAAAAATTGCAGGGATTTCCATGTTCCCCACCTCCCAAACCTCACACAACCTCCCACATAACATCTTTCATTAGTGCAGCACATCACCTGCAATGGATATACACATCTTGGGGCTTTGCCATTAAGCATGCACCATAGTTCACATTGTAGATGACACTCTCTTCCACACAGTTCTCCATATTATATGCTGATGTAAAATGGCCTATATCTGTCGTTATAATGCAACTCAGGATAATTCTCAAATCCCAAAAAAGCCCCTGTATTACAACAGCTTTTCCCTCTTCCTGCCCTGAAAGTGTTCAGTGGCCACTGTCTCCACATCAATGTTGTAATTTCTTCCTTTGCTTGAATCATGATATGTCTACAACAGAATACCAGCAAGTCCACTCTAGTCCATAGCTCTTCCCCCAATCCTGAAGAGTCTGGGATGGTGATATCCACTCCACCTCCAAGTGAGAGGGGGCTTATATCCCATGGATAAGATGGATTGGATTATCCTGCCTGCAGCTGCAGACTCTATCCATTTCCTGGGATGCACATTGTCCATCATCAGTCATATTGCAGTTGGCACTTTGTATTAATCCCTCATTGCAAGGGAGGCTCATCCCTGGAAGTTATGTCCCATGCTGGGGGGAAGTGATGCATTCATATGCTGAGTTTGACTTAGAGAGAGGCCACATTTGAGCAAAAAGGAGTCTCTCAAGTGGCAACCCGGAGGCATGCCATAACAGTAGGCTAAATTTCAATTACAAGAGCAAAGAATCATAGGGCTAGTTGTCAATAACAAGAACCCATTAGTGGACCATCCTCCTTTGCCAGAGACTGCCCCTGCTTTTGGGGGACTGTTGCTGCTCCCTTGGTGAATGTGGCAGAGCTCTCCACGCTCGGAATTCAATATTCTCTCATTTATTGAATGATTTTCCACCCACTGTGACCATGCCCCACCCCTTGATCATTTGAACAAATTTATATATCTTTTATGTATATTCAGGTGAACTTCCTCCCATGAAACCCCCATCCCTGACACCCCCCACCAATGATCCTCTCCCGCCCCTGTTGTAACCCTTCTCTGATCCAAACCTTCCTTAAAGTTGAAGACCATATAATGGCCAAATACAATTAATAGGAAAATGAAATAATAATGATAAGTTTAAATGTAAGAGATAAAATATTGGAAATTTAAAAAAAAAACACTAAAATTAAAAGATTGGGATATTCAAAAAATGGGAAAAAAATTAAAAAAAAATTAAACATTTTCCCTTTTATCACTGCATTATCTGGTGTCCAATCTGTATTGTGGCAACTTCCCACTCTCACTCCCCAGTGTCTCCCAAATTTTCATTTAATTTTCAAAGATGTTTTAGGTCACAGCAAAGTCACACAAAGAATACTAGAGACTCTTATATACCCAACCTCCTCCCACTTTCCTCACCCCATATTAAAATGTTTTTGTATGTGGATGGTAGCATGGTTATAACTGTTATACAGACAGTGAAACATAGCTACTAAACATTGTCAATGGTTTACATTATAGTTTACAATTTAGATGGTACAGTTTAATAATTTTTGATGATATTTACCATGTCCTGTTTCCACCACTGTAAGGTAATAAAGAACATTTCCCCTGACCACAAAGTACCCCCGTTTGATCTATTCTGTTCCTCTCTCCCCATTCCCATGGGGCACAAGGCACACACCTGTCTTGACTCATTGGATGGCAAGATTCATAGTTACATGCAACAAGAGGTCTTGACACACTGATTGCCATTCCCTATTATGATCCACCCTTGCTTATAAAAGATGCCCACCTGTCTGTTTCTGTGTGAATCAGTCCTCCCAAAGATGGGGGTCCATCTCCTTCCCACTCACCATGTGGGTCTCCCCTCACCAACACAACACGTTATGACAGGATGAACACTCACATATCCCCCAGAAGCCTATTCCAGGTGTGCCCCATCCTGAATGCCCCCCCAAACAACAACCTAAACCAGATGATACTACCTTGTCATATTGCCTTAGGAGCTTTCCCACTCCTGCACTTTCAACCTCATACCCACAAATCCCATGTTCACGTGGTCTCTCTCCTATTTCTCCCTCCAGTATCCTGGGTATTCTAACCCACCCTTCCTAATCTACCCACCTGTCAACCCTGCACCACCAAACCCAGTAATATCACTACCCACCTGTCCTATCCATCAATATGCAACTATAGTCTATCACTTTGCCATTGATTATATCCATATGGGTGATGCCTCACAACCTTCTCTTCTCTTTCTCTCTCTTGTTAACTTATCTTTCAGACAATGGTTCTCAAAGACTGCTCACTTTCCTCAATTCAAAACAGTGAGGTCATGTACTGTGCATCCTTCAATGCCTGGCTTGCTTCACTCAACATAAGGTCTTCAAGATTCATCCATGTTTTTCCATGTGTTACCACTATATTCCTTCTTACAGCTGAGTAATATTCCATTGTATTTATGTACCACATTTTGTTTAGCCATTCATCTCTTGATGGGCACCTGGGTTGATTCCAACATTTGGCAATGGTGAAAAATGCTGCTATCAACCTTGGTGTGCATATATCTGTTTATGTTTTGCTTTCACTTCTTCTGAGTACATACCCAGCAGTGGAATTGCTGGATCATACGGAACATCTATTGTTTGTTTTCTGAGGAACCGCCAAACTGTCCTTCACAGTGGCTGGACCATTCCAAAATCGCACCAGCAGTGGATGAGGGTTCCTGTTCCTCCACATCCTCTCCAACACTTATAGTCTACTGCTTTTTTAACAGCCATCAATCTAATGGGTGTAAGATAGTATCTCATTGTAGTTTTGATTTGCATTTCCCTAATAGATAGCAATGTTGAGATTTTTTGGTGTACTTTTTAGCCACTTGTATTTCCTTCTTGGAGGAGTGTCTCCTCATGTCACTTTCCCATTTTTTAAATTAGTTGTTTGTCCTTTCATTTTTGAGGTGTAGTATTTCTTTATGTATGCAGGATATTATGCTCCTATCAGATATATGGTTGCCAAATATTTTCTCCCATTGGGTAGGCTGCCTTTTTATTTTCTTGATAACATCCATTGAGGTACAGAGGTTTTTAATTTTGAGGAGATCCCATTTATCTATTCTTTTTTTTTTTGCTGCTCATGCTTTGGGTGTGAAGGTCATGAAACCATTTCCTATTACAAGGTCCTGTAGATGTTTCCCTACATTATCTTCCAAGGTCATTATGGTTTTGGCTCTTATATTTAGATCCTTGAACCATTTTGAGTTGATTTTTTGTATAAGGTGTGATATGATGTTCCTCTCTCATTCTTTTGAATATGGATATCCAGTTCTCCAAGCACGACTTTTAAAGAGGCCATTCTCTCCCAACTGCATTAGCTTGGTGGCCTTGTTGAATATCAGCTGACTGTACATGTGAGGATCTATATCAGAACTCTCAATTCAGTTCCATTAGTCAGTATGTCTCTCCTTGTGCTAATACCATGCAGTTTTGAGCACTGTAGCCTGCAGTATGTTTTAAAGTCTGGTAGTGTGATACCTCCTACTTCATTTTTCTTTTTCAATATGTCTTTGACGATTTTGGGCCTCTTAGCTATCCAATTATATTTTGTGGTTAGTTTTTCCAGTTCCTTAAAGATACAGTGTTGATTTTTATTGGGATTGCATTAAATCTGTAGATTAGTTTGGGTAGGATAGACATCTTGATGATGTTTAGTCTTCCTATTCATGAACAGGGAGTAATCTTCCATTTATTTAAGTCTTCTATGATTTCCTTTAACAGTGTTGTGTAGTATTTTGTATATAATTCCTTTGCATCTTTAATTAAATTTATTCCTAGGTACTCGATTCTTTTAGTTATTATTGTAAATGGTATTTTTTTCTTGATTTCTTTCTCAGGTTGCTCATTGTTAGTGTACAGAAAGGCTACTGATTTTTGAGCATTAATCTTATAGCCTGTGACATTACTGAACTCCTTTTATAGTTCTAGAAGCTTT
>JAQZBX010088418.1:0-12756 GCA_029593785.1 Cabassous unicinctus
TGTTACATGTTTAAAACATACATACATACAGCCAAAAGTAGGGATGAGCATGTGGTCAGTCTTTCATCGCAGTTCAAGTCACAACCATTGCACTCAACTCAATATTTGTAGTATTGTCCTCTGGACTTTCCCCATTGTACGCAACAAATCCTTCCTCTTTAAAGGAACTGATTGATGACAGTAAGAGAAACCACACTCTGCGGTGCATTTACAGGGAAGAAAACCACATTCTTAGCAAGGTGAAACAAATACCTGTTTCTCTAGTTTTTAAAACAAAGAGAAGACCCACTTACGTGTTTAAAACTTTCATTTTGTATGCCGACATGTTTTCTTAGAGAAGTGTTTAAGTGTAGTGAAGAGATGGGGAAAATTGGCTTCTGCTCTCAGAAGCACCATGTGCATCTAGGCCCAGGGAATGGCCCAGGGGGTGACCCAGTGAACAAGAGGATAAAAAGTCCCCACTCTCAAGGCACTTAGATTTCAGCAGGGAGAGAAAACAACAAACATTTAGTAGGCAAGTATAGTGATTTTAGGAACAAGGAAGTCAGCAAAGGGTTTTAAATGGGAGCATTGTTTTCGAATTTACTTTAAAAAGCAAAACCCTGGCTGCTCCGGAAGAAGAGATTGGAAAGGGGCTCGTTTCAGTGGAGGTGGAGGGAAATGGAATAGAATTTAGAGAATTTAAGGGAGATAGAATGGAAAGAACTTGGTGATGGACTTTATGAGGGAGAGGATGTAAGGGCGATGACTCCAGGTCTCTCACTTGAGCAAATGGCCAGAAAGGATGCTATTAATTGAGATAGAAAAGACTGAAAGGAGGAGCACTATGGGGGCAGAAAGGAATCAAGGATTTAGTTGTGGACATGGTGCAGTTCAAATGCCTGCAAAAAGCCAAGGAAACGAAAAATCTTGAACACATTTACAAAAGTGAATCTGGAAAAGAGGTCAGGGCTGAGTTATAATTGTGGAAGTCATTGGCACATGGGTGGTATCTGCGGCCATGGGAATGTGTGAGATCACACAGGGTTGAAGGCAGAGTCAAGGCAAAGAACTTGGTCCAGGACTAGCTCTGAGATACACCAGGCCTTGAAGGGATCTGCTGGAGGATGTGGAACTGACAAATGAGTCTGAGCAGGAATGGCTAAAGGAAGTTAATTTGCATGAAAAAAAAAATCATACTTCATGATCACAGACCACATGGCCCTGGCCAGCAACTTCCAGCCACAAGCCCCAGTTGGCGCCAAAAAAGCCTTCCCTAATGCTGGGAAATAAATCCACTATGTGTATGTCTTCCCACAGAGGGGGAGAAAGAGCTTCATCCTCATTTACAAAGATGACTGAGCCAGATTTAAATCCAGAGAATAAATGAAAGTGGGAAGCTGCTGCTGTGTTTCTAGAGCAGGGTTTTGAAGTTCCCTCAGGACAAGTGTGATGAAAGCCTCAGAGATACTTCTCTGTTCCAGTTCAGACTTGGTTACTAGTAAATGGAAAATGATCTTGCTTAGTTGGTAGCAGGCTTTCTTTTTACACTTTCTCTTGCAGGAAGTTAAAGTGCTGTACCGTATAGTTTTTGTTTTGTTTTCTCTTTGTTTGAAATTAAATGGGACACATAGATTTAATAAGAAAAGTAGGTAACTTTTTATTAAAGGTGCAAACTTGAAAGTCCATCCTTAGAAAAGGATCAGAGAGGAATCTGACAGACCCATCTCTCGCTCTGGTTTCTAGTTATTTCACAATGTGCAGTGTTTCCATCTAAAAGACATTACAGTAAATTCCAGATGGGATGTTTGCAGACTGTGCCACATTCTGATAGAATAAAAAGAGAATATTTTCAACTGTATATTAAATAAATTCCTGAACTTCTACTTTTTTCCCATGTGAAAGAAAATCTTTAGCGTATGTATCTCTTTCTGTCTAAATTAGGTTTGTTTCTTTGTTGAGTTCCCTATCAGAAGTTCTGCAATGGAAGATGGTCCCTGGTCTGAATATGGTAATATCAGCTACATGTGTACCATTTCTTTTGATTTAGCATGAATTAACTTGTACACTCTTTGGCAAACTATTGAAGAATAGGAGTCAAAATGGACTACTGCTTAAATGATGAATACATAAAAAAGCTTGGAAACTTTCTACCTAAAACTGACTGTTTCTCACAATTTTTCACTTTCCTTTTCTTTCTCAAAATATATTTCAGTTCTTCTTCTGCAGTTTCAGTTCATGTTTCAGGAGTTTAAATATCGACATTTGTGAGGGCACCGTTTCTATCTAGTTTAATCCAGACGTTCTTTCAGTGGTATGTTGGCACTGTGTATTTATGAATGATGTTCTGCTCGTTAAGAAGCTCTTTGCAGCTGCCTATACTATATACCATCAGCTACTTTGGAGCAAGGATCCTTTTTGTCCCAATTTCAAATCTAATGTACAGTTCTACATTGAAAGAGTCACTCCCCTTATTTGTTTTCTCAGCCTGGATTTGGGACCAGCTGCCTTTTTGTTTTGCTAATGTCTCTACGCTGTCCAAACTAGAAATAATTCTCTGTCACTGATACTCTGACTCATTCCTGTGTCTCTGTATGGTTAAGCCTTTTGTCTCTCACTACCAAATGCCCTCTTTTCAGCACCCAGGCCTAGGCTCATAAAGTGGTATATGCAAAGAGAATAAATGCCTCCAACCCAGAAGTGAAGTAGAGACCCAGGGACCTGAAGCTCTGGGGACCTGGGAGAAGTGGGAGGAAGCACAGCTATACAGGAATAACTTTCAGATTGCAACGTGCACACAGTGCAAGAAAATTGTAGAAAACTAAATTTGGTTTGGCAATGCTCAATAAACATTTATTGAGCATTTTCACTGCAACAACTGTAAGCTAGGGGCATCACATAATGGTGCATTAATATTTTATGCATATAACTATTACATGTATCTTAAACATATATCAAATTAAAAGTTACAATAATTCCAAAACTCCAGACGTCAGCTTTTTCAAAGTATGTTGTTCACATGGCACATTTCATTAGCTCATGAAGTATGGTTAAACATATATAAATGTAAAGGGAGCAATGGTCATTGTCTTAGTTTGCCAGGGCTGCTATGACAAATACCACATACTGGTTGGCTTAACAAAAGTAACTTTATTGTTTCATGGTTTCGGAGACTAGAAGTCCAAAATCGAGGCGTAGGTGGCGCCATGCTTTCTCCCCTGGGTCTGTAGCATTCCTGTGCTGGCTTGCTGCTATCTTTGGAGTTCCTTGGCATACATCTTTGTCTCCCTTCACATGGTGATCTCTCTCTCTCCTTTTTTTCTGCTCTTATGGTTTCCGCTTCCTCCTGTGGCTTTATCTTTATAAAGCCTCTAGTAAGACACACAAAGGCCCACTCTGACTCAGTCTGTCCATACCTAAATAGGGTCTTTCAAGATCCTATTCACAAATGAGTCCACTCCTTAACATAATACTTCTTCACAGGGTCCTTTACAAATGAGTTCACAGCCACAGGAAAAAGGATTAATCTACCACTGCCGTTCATCAGAAATCACAAGGGACAAAGAGCTTTCCAAGGAATATTTCTTTCCAATACTTGACTTTTATGGATTGAAATTCAGGATGATTAGAATGGAAAAATGGATGGGTGGTGGCCAGTATCTTGGGAAATTTGACTTATCGCAATTGATTTTCTTCCATGAATTTGCCATTTCCTCTTGCATTTAAATGGGTTTCTTTAAACAGCTTTTGATATTGTTGCCCAGATGACAACTGTGGAATTGATTTATATTTTTGATGTATTTCTTATCAAATCAAGCTAGGGAAAAATTGCATAAAAGCTTATTGTCTCATGAAACATACTACTTTTATAGTCAGAAAAAGTTATTTTTAAAAAGGATGTTGCCTTTAGCTACTAAAGAAAATATTGAGTGCATAGCAGAAGGTATCGAATACTTGAGTTGCCGAAGACATTAAAGATTATACGGATCAACCCCTTCATTTCACAAATGTCCAGAAATGTAGAAAACGTTTTCTTAAGTTCTTTTCTGAACAGAGACTAATGTCAGTAGATGGGAGGCAAACCACAAATAGTGAAGAAAACGAGAAATAAAAAAACCTTTCTAATAGCTGTTTTGTAATTTGCTTCTTTGGTATTTACTAATCTTTTATTCTTTTTCCCCCTCCTATGTTTGCAGTGGCCACAGATGTCTTTAATTCCAAAAACCTGGCTGTGCAGGCACAAAAGAAGATTTTGGGTAAAATGGTATCCAAATCCATCGCCACCACCTTAATAGACGACACCAGCAGCGAGGTTTTAGATGAGCTCTACAGGGTGACCAAGGAGTATACCCAAAACAAGAAGGAGGCAGAGAAAATCATCAAAAACCTCATCAAAACAGTCATCAAGCTGGCCATTCTTTACAGGAATAATCAGTTTAATCAAGATGAGCTAGCACTGATGGAGAAATTCAAGAAGAAAGTCCATCAGCTTGCTATGACCGTGGTCAGTTTCCATCAGGTGGATTACACCTTTGACCGGAACGTGTTATCCAGGCTGCTGAACGAATGCAGAGAGTTGCTCCACCAAATCATTCAGCGCCACCTCACTGCAAAGTCACATGGACGGGTTAATAATGTCTTTGATCATTTTTCAGATTGTGAATTTTTGGCTGCCTTATATAATCCCTTTGGAAATTTTAAACCCCACTTACAAAAACTTTGTGATGGTATCAACAAAATGTTGGATGAAGAGAACATATGAGTCTGTGAATTAAGATTGTGACTGCTCATGATTTATTTGAAAATGGAGCACTGCTGATTTATGAAGGAAAAAAGAGTTTTTTTTTTTTTTAAAGATTACACATATTTCAGGAAGACTTTGCCCAATTCAATTGTCAAACATTAATGGTAGTGCTTTTATGGAGCTTGTTTTATTTGAAGAAAAGCATATTGCCAAAAATTTTAGTTAAAAGCTTCCTTATGGTTAACTGAGCATGGGAAAGCTCTCTGGCTGGGCATGCAAATATAGAGTTATACAAAGAAAACTATGTATAGCTTCAAACCTCACGACATCTTTTTTAGGGCAGTTGTTGGTTGGTGGCACATTGGATATTTCTACCATGTACAAAGTTATGTATTTTGATTCATTTCTATTCTTTGCTACATATATGTACCTCTTTTTAAAAGCCAAGAACTTTCTCCTGCTGTCATGGCTCCTTCAGAAACAATTCCATTTTCAAGTCTACCGTTGATTCTCTTGTTAAAGATTTTGTCTTTGGCATTCAAGAAGTCTGAAACAGTCAAATTGACCCCACAGAAAAATAGAAAACTGCTTATCTGAAATCAGGACTGTGGAAATGGACTATATTGGACATTTTGAATGATGTCTAATATAAGAATGTTTCTAGATTTGAGTCCTGTTTTTTTTTATACCAATGATGATGCTTTAATTTGCAAATCTGGAATGGTCTTGATATGCTTGGTTAGGCCTCAACTTTCATGTTACCTTGGAAATGTGCTGATGAAATTTCTATTTTAATTCAAATGTAAGTGACAAAGAGAAAATCTAGATTGTTTTTGATATCACAATAAAAAGTACGTAGTATTAAGAAAGATAAAACCATCATCATTTTAGAGAAGAGCCAATCAGAATAACTTTCTTTAGGAGGAAGAGGAGCAAAAGGGAAGAAAGGATATTGCTACAAAACATGAACGTGAAGATGAATGCATTTCAAATGTTTAATAGGTTTGATAGGTAAATAAAGAATGTCATTTTTTTATTTAAGAGATAAGGTTTTTGCTATTTTGTTATTTGCTGTTTTGATGAGTAAATCGAATAATATTTGCATTCTGTGCAGTTTGTTGTTTCTGTATAGTTTTATGTGTGTGAATGATATCATAAGCATTTGTTCATTTGGTAAAAAAAAAATGAAAACTTGCTAGCCTACTATATTATCTAGGAAATAACAGGCCCAACCACCGACATTAAATACTTGCAGTGTTTATGATTTAGTGTTCTCTCTTGCCTTGAATTTGCCTGCCTCCGAGAATATTGACATTAAAATAACAGTTCACCAGGAAAGGTCCCAAAACTAAAGATTCCAGAGGTTGAAATGTGTTTTAACCCACAGCAGCCTAGGAGGTGGTCAGTTTCTGTGTGATCCTCATTTGCTTGGCTAAAACAAACAGCGGAGGCAAAGATTTTCTCCCTGGCTTGATATAAAATTCTGACACCAAGATTTTGAACTGAAAGTACCATTCTCACTTGGTAGAGCCAGTAGGTTAATGCTACATTTTATAACAACAGCATGGTGACTGCAGACGTGACCCCTCTAGTTTCATAGCCAGCTAAGTAACTTATAAATTGAGCCCAGCAGTCTTCCTTGTCCAGCTCTGCTATCTTCACATAGGAAAGCTGAGAGTGTGATCAGGCATGATGTATTCTGTTCTCTACCAGATCTCACTTAGCAGAGGTATGGAGAACTGAGTGCAGGGGCTCTCATTGGGTGGCTGGTGGTTGCTTCTTGCTTATCTCTAGCTATGCATCAGACCAACCAAAGAGGGAGTACCTAGGGATACATTTATATCAGGCTCAGTTCATTTGGATCGCAGAGTTGTACCTGCAGGCTACCAGTCAAGTGTGTATGTAAGGAGGTGGGGTGTGGGATGGGGGCACCCCTTAATCTCACACAGAGGGAAGGAGTGAGGATGTAGCCTTTAGGAGAGAATCTTATTTGCTATCATTTCGTACCATCCCTGAGTCTGGAAGGCATGCCCTAGAAGGATCAGTTGTAAAGCCATGATCAGCAAATTCATTTCTGATGCACGAGGACTTCCTCTCATGCAGGAATTTAGTGACTTTGTGTGTGTGTGTGTGTGTATGAGACGGTGGGGGGGGAGCTGGAAAGAGTCCAAATGTGCTTAGGGTAGATTATTCTAGGCCAAGCCAAGAGTAATTTTTAGGTCTTATGAACATTTTTTAAAAAATGGTCTCTTTTTCCATTTTGAATAAATTAATTGTGCTATAATTGATCTTATTAATTTTAAGCTGAGGGCTTCTCTCCAAAAATTATGGGGTAATGTAATAGGTGGATGATAATGCTAATGTTAATAGCCAGCACAGAGTGGTTATTATGTACCAGGCACATTAACTCATTTAATCACTGTCACAACCGTTACCATTCTACAGAAGAGGAAATTAAGCAAGAGGAATCAAGGAATTTGCTTGAGGTCACACAGCTATGTAGTTTATATCCAGAATATCAATAAAATCTTATTTTCATTAAAAGATGGGATGGCTAAAGGCAATTCTAGAATCATTTGTTCAGAGAGGAGTGGACAGAGTGCTTCTGAAATGGTTTTCCAGGGTATTCTTTGAGACAGTATTTACGTCACTAAAGGTCTGTTTGGCCTATTCTCTAAAGAGCTGGGCATGATTTATATAAAGGCATTTTTCAAAGTTCTCAACATGACTTTTAATTTGGGGGCATCTAATGACTCATATTTCTGTCCCTGCTGGAACTGCAGTTCAAGGTGCTCACAATGAACCTGAACGCTGACCCACGGGGTACAATGTGCCCCTCTTCCTGGAGGTAGCCTTTCCATGGACGCACAAGGCCCTCTGTGTGCACACACAGGGATGGAGGCAACAGTGCACCATTGTGTGCTGCAGGCCAGGTGTGACAGCCATTTGCACCTTCAACATGATTTTCTTGGTTTGGAGGATGAAAATATTTGAAGTAAATTTTAAAATATTATTGTGTTTTTCTGTATTTTAGACCTTTCATATACAAGCCAAAATTTGTTTAAAAGAAAAGCATAATTATGATCTTCAGTATGGAAATGTTGCTTTTTTTTTCCCAAAAATTATGCAGCTGTGTATCATTTACAATTATCTAAAAAGTTCTTTTTCCCTCACCAAGTAAATGCACTTAAAGAAATACAAAGCTTGAACTTTCTAATGGATTTCACCCCCAGTGGTTTAAAATAGTATTTTTTAGTAGTCTGTACACATCAAGTCAGTTGGATTTTTACTGAGAATTTTTATTCACCCTTGAGATGCTTACTGAGAGCATAGAAACTTAAATTATAAATTAGCATACTGTTTTAGTTTCCTCGCTGGTCAAGCAAATACCATGAAATGGGTCGCCTTAAAGGGAATTTATTAACCTATGGTTTTGAGGTTAAAAAGTCCAAATCAAGGCGATGCTTTCTCCCCAAAGACTGTGGTGTTCTGAAGCTGGCTGCCAGTGATCTTGGGGTAATTAGCTTGCCACATGGCAAGGCACATAATGGCATCTCCTGGCCTCTCCCTTTTCTTCCGGGTTAAGGTTCTTGCTTCCAGGGCTTTCTCCCTCTCTGTCTGAATTTCATTCTCTAATAAAGAACTCTAGTAATAGGATTAAGACTCATCCTGGGTCACACCTAACTGAAGTAACTTCATCAAAAGTCCTACTTACAATGGATTCAGAACCATAGGGATGGATTACAATTAAGAACATGTTTTTCAGGGCCACATACAGCTTCAAACTACCACAAATACCAACCTTGACAAACTGAAAAAATATAAATGAAAGATGAATGTATTTATCCAAGTGGTGAAACATTTGTAGTAAAAAGTGCTATTTTATTGTTAGAAAATAGAAATATTCTAATAAAATTTGAGACTTAATTAGCATTTTAATAAGACAAAATATTTAAACATTTTTAGTCATGCATTTCCAAACTTGGATTATCTAAATTAATTGAACTTTGAGGTGTTTGAAATATCACTGTTTTACTTTATATTGCATTGAACTTCCTGGTTCTATGTAAAACTTATTTGTAATTTGTTCAGCTCAGAGCAGGTCTTAGTATTCAGTGCTGTTTATGACAGATAAAAGTTTATCCTTGCTCTCAAGTAATTTTATTTTTTAATATTTAGATAGTCTGTATAGAAACTCCCTAATGAAAACACTGAGGCACTACCCAGAAAACGAGTCAATTGTTTCCAAAATGATGCAACAGAATAATTTTTACAAGCTTATAATCACATACCACCATCATCACAAAGTATTGAAAATTCATTTTCTCTCTTATTAAGGTGTCATCATGCTGATAACTTAAGCATGTTCTCTGGGATTTGGCCATATGGCCATATTATATCCCCAGAGCCAAAATGTCATTTGTATCTCTGGGAATTTCCCAAAATGGAAATATTTTTGTGTAATATTGATTCATTTCTGTCTAGCCAAAGATGTTTTCTACCTGACAATAATATCAGCCTGCAAAACATACTGTCTGCTGAGCACTGAGAAGGGATATGGGCAAGTCACCCAGGGCTCACAGTTAAGAGAAAAACATCTGTGCTTTGGGAAATGTTCTTCAAGCATAGAGAACAGCTCTGTGTCCACTGAATTTCCATGAGATCTTTATAAGATTAGCCAGCCAATGGATAAGTCTCTTTCACCTTCCTTAGCGGGTGGCTGAGGAAATTCTCTGTCTCCCCCACAAACAGCTGCATAACTGTGTTTCTTCATTATAGAAATAAGGTGGTTGAACAGGCACTTGGGGTTTGTTCTTAACATAAGGAAAGAATATTAGGTTTTTTAAAAGTATGTATTTGATTCACAGAATGATCTAAGACAATACGCTTCTCTGTACTTTGGGTTTTCCATTTAAACACTTACAGATGGGTTAATTAAGTTGTTTAAAACTGCCTAATGTAAGGTATAAACACAAGGCATGAAAGTAAAAACTCGGAGTAAAAAATATCTCGATTGTCTCCATTATATGGGGTAATTGATGTTTTATAGGAAGCCCAGTTTCCACTTACCCATTCTAAGTGACGTATCTGCATCTTTTGCTCCTCTCTTCTAAGACCTCCAAGATAAATCCTAGCCAAGCAAATTATAGAATTTTATATGCCATTCAATACCCTGGAAGAGGACTTGCTGACAACTAGATAAAAATGCCAGTGTTATTGCTGTTCCCTGATCATATGGACTTTGTGTTCTCCTGACTGAGGAGTCACATTTTTTAGCTTGCTAAACTATTCACTGGAGAACCTACAGAGAAATCCACAAGTGAAAACATTCCATGGTGTTTTCAAACACCATGTGTCGGCTTAGGCATCCCTTCCTCTTGGGGACTCACCGAAGGGTGGCCAGGTAGAAAACATCAGGGTACAGGGGGGGTGTGCGGGAGCAGGCAGGAAACCAGTGTTTCCAGCCCCTTGTCTGCCAAGGAGCTCTCTGGCTTATGTCCTTATCTCTAAAACTTGTATAAAATCAACGATCTCATATTTTTACTTTAGGGATAAAATTAGACAAAACATAGAGGGCTTTGAAACCTCCTGAAGGCTATTCCTGTGTGAAGTATTATTAGCCAGTAGCCTTGTACTATTTCCAAGTAAGCAATGAAATAAGCATGGAGCCTAATATAATTTAAGCAACAGACTAAAGTAGCCCAAGAGGATTTTATTAAATCACAATCTACCTTTTAAAAAATATTTTTTAAATTTCATTTCAAGAAAATTGCTTTGGGTTGAGTTATTGCAAGTAATGGTTTTAAGCATTTTTTTTTAGCCAATTAAATTCTGGACCTCTTAAATTGTTTTGATCATTCCTGCTTGGTCTAGTTATTTATTACTGCATAACAAGCAACCGTAAAATTTAATGTTTTAAAACAACAGCCATTTTATCTCTCTTGGTTCTGTGGGTTGACTGGACTCAGCTGGGCAGTTCTGTTGAGCTTGATTGGGTTCTTTCATCTAGTTTTGCAGTCACATGATGGCTGGAACTGGAGCATTCGGGAGATTTGACTGGGATATTGGGATAATTGGCCTCACCTGTCCCTGTAGTCTCTACTTACTAAAGCATCCAAAAGTTCAAGAGCAGAAGTTCCCAGTCATTCTAAAAACATAGACCCAGAATAGGCAGTGTCACTTCTGCCTCTTTATACTGATTAAAGCAAGTTACAGCTGTGTCAGGGGCCCCTAAGACCCACTCACTACAAAGACTCACAGAACTCAGAAAAGCTGTTATACACATGGTTATGGTTTATCACATGGGAAGGATAAAGATTAAAATCATCAAAGGAAAAAGGTACACAGGGCAGAGTCCAGGAGAGACGAGTCACAAGCTTATAGTTCTTCTACCAGGGTAGTAATATGGACTGCACTTAATTCTCCTAGTACTGATAGGTGCCAACACATATGAAATATTGCCAGTCAGAGTAGCTAACCTAAGCCTTGGTGTTCAGGGTTTTTGTTGGTTGTCGGTCATGTAGGCATGGAGTGCCCATGTGACTGACCTTTGTTATTCAGTCTCCTGCCCTTCCAAAAGTTAAACTGATACTACATAGCCCAAGGCCTAGCCCCACTCCCCCTGGTCCCCCCCAAACCACACTGTTAGTATAAACTATCTGAGGTGGCCCAAGACCACAGGTAAAAAATATACTTTTATCAGGCAGAATATTCCAAGGGCTTAAAGATTATCTTCCCAAGAGCCAGTCAAGGGCTAGTTCTTTCTTTGGAATGTGTAGGGTTTGAACACCTCAGACCTGCTGAGTCAACCTTTACTATACACAGGCCCAGTCTTAATTCAGTGTAGGTGGGACTATGCAAGGACATGAATTCTGGAATGCATGGTTCTTTGGGGCCATCTTAGAAGACTAGCTACCATATTCCTATTTTCCCTTCATGGCTCCAGTGAAGACAACAGAGTACCTAGGAAGACTGGAGTTCTTTATGGAATAGTGTGGTTTTAACTGGAAATAAATATATGAAATAACATGGGATAACCTGAAAATAACTTCATTCACATCCTTGTGAAGATGTGAGTCACATCTATGTCTGACAAGTTAATCTATTTAATTCAAGAAAACACCTACTATGGGACTGACACCAGGATGGGCCTTGGGTCTGAATAATAGTACCCAGTTCCTGAACCTGAGGAGTTTACTGACTGTTGGGAACATCAACAATGCACACGTTAATTTAGTGCTAAATTGGGCTCCCCAGGACCCTGGAGGAGCCTGAGAAAGGCTCTCTGGCTTTAAAATTTTCAGGTTTTTGAGTTTATAAATGAGGTTTTGAAAGCAATAAGCTGAAGTTGGTGGCCAATTTCTCTTTCGAAATCAGTAACAAGTAATTGTGTGTGTGTGTGTGTGTGTGTGTGTGTGAGAGAGAGAGAGAGAGAGAGAGACAGAGAGAGAAATAGAGAGAGAGAGAGAGGACAGGTAAAAGAATGTTTACAGAACATTTTTTAAAATTCAAAATAAAACTTGTTATAAATGAGTCTATGACAAAATATAGATTATAAACTCTACTGAGTGGAAGAGTGCAACCAAAACCTAAAAAATAAAACGTTAGTACATGGGAATATCTGAGAAGTAGCAACATGGAAGACTTTTTTAAAATTATTACTACCATTTATCCAGAAATTAGATTGCAGCTCAACTTGTGAAGGGTTTATTTGGATAAACTCTGGGGTCACATCACTGTGCTCAGTGAAAGTATATCTCTGTCCCCTGAGGCCTCAGGTCAGGATGTGGGAGCACCTGGTTGAACTGGTCCAGTGAGGAGGCCTTTCATCTGAGCATGTTTGTTGCCAGCCATGCCCCTGACCCATATCTCAGCAGGTACTGCCTGCCATTTGGTTCTTTTTTTTTTTAAAGATTTATTTATTTATTTGTTTATCCCCCCCTTGCTGCTTGTGCTTGCTGTGTCCATTCGCTGCGTGTCTTCTCTGTGTCTGCTTATCTCCCCCTTGCTGTGAGGTCCCGCTGCATCAGCCC
>JAQZBX010088419.1:0-12751 GCA_029593785.1 Cabassous unicinctus
CTAATACAGTAGGTAAACTGGAGCGTGGCGGATATGCCAAGTTTGCCTGAGTCAGAATGCACTCTCCAATAAGATCAACCACATGGCAATTAACCTCCCTTTCACCGCCACCACAGTTGTAGGTCAAGTCCCAAAATAACAAGTTTAGTTGTTTCATATCTTACCATCCATTAGGACCTCAATATCCTGAAAAAGCCTGATCCCCAGAAATATGCCTGCCCACCCTTCTACCGAGATACCCCCACACCTACACACACACCCGACGCTAGAAAAATACATCGCTGCCCTATTTGCAAATGGCATAATACAGGAGAGTAAGACAGAACACTCAGTCCATCGCCCCGGTTTCATGAGCACTCCTGAGTCCCTGGGAGCTGATGTGGTGTGCTGGGAAGAGCTTGGACTTCTGAGTCACCAAGCACTCCCCTGAGCAGGTCATAAACCTCATAGAGCTTCTGTGAAAATTAAACGCAGGTGCCTCTCACAGTGCCGGGCTCATTAAGTTCCTGGCACACTGCCCTGGAGGTAACTACCACCACCTCGAGCTCAAGGCATACCCAGCCTATCCAAGGAATAAATAAGTGCACTTCACAAGGAGGAGGAGGGCTCCTCATTCGTACCTTAACTTACCTTCTTTTTTGGGTGGGAAGCCTAAAAGCATGCTTTCCACTGAGTCTCTGCCCTGCACAGCCTTAAAGGCTCTCCCTGTGTGAACCTCTGTATCTGAACGGCACTACATCGCCTGACTGTCTGAAATTAGGACTCAGGGACTTGAATCCTAGCAATTGGTCTGAAAGATAGAGAGGGATGCTGGTGAAGAGGCATCGAAGCCATGGAAAAGGATTTTTGGTGATGCCTGTTCACCACGTGCAAGGCACGGCGCCTGGGGCGCCAGGATGACCACAGAGCCGTCCCTGTCGCCAGACGCTCACAGCCCAGCTGTGTCTGATGGAGTCTGTCTTCCACAGAAGAATTGTGCCGTGACCCCAGTTTTCAAACCAACCCCCCCAAAAATATTCACTGCCTGACAAAAGTTTTTTTGTTTTTTTCTGAGTTGTGAATTTAACAATATGAATTGATTCCCAAAAACGTGTACAAATTCAATTCCAATTAGATCTATATTTTACCAGAAAAACAAAAACAAACCAAAAAAAACAACAAAACAAAAACAAAAAAATCCCACTCTCCTTGTTTTCCTTCACAGCCTAGGTTCCCAACAGAATAGCAGAGCCTCTCAAGCAACTCCCACTTCCTCACCAGCCACTCATCCTTCAGTCCACCGCAGTTGGCTTCCACCTGCCCCCACACACCCCATCCCACCAGCACGCCCCTGAAAGCTCTCTCTCACCAAGCTCACCACCAATTTCTGCTGCTAAATTCAGTCGTCACTGATCAGGCCTTCTCTTGCTGTTGACCTCTCCCTGCTCTCAGTCTCCTGTAGACCCACTGTCTATCTGCCCCTGAAATTCTGCTGTGTTCCAAGGGTCTGATCTTCACTCTCCTCTCTCTCAAGGACTTCAACACTCCCCCAGCTCAAACAACGGCCACATCCTGGTGACCCACCAAACTCTCCCCCCAGTGCAGACCTCCCCGCTGCATCCCAGGCCTACACGTCAACTGCCTGTTAGAAATCTCCCGACTCTCTCACACACAGTCTAGTTCCCTCCCACCCTGCCGGTCTCACCTCCTAGTCCCAGCTGGTGGACGACACCATCTGCACCCCACCCTGCAGAGCCGCTCACCAGGCCCTGCCCCTCCGCAGCTCGACCCTCATGCACATCCCCACCCACCTTCACCTGGGCCTCGGAACCTCCTCAGACCATCTGTCCTACCTCCAGATTCACCTCCCTCCAATCCGTCAACCTAGTCCTCAAACTGCCATCAGAGAGTTTTCTATCAAAAATGCACCCTTCGTCAAGTACCCTCCCTGTTTAAAATCCTTCAGCAGCTCCCTCACCATCTTCAGGCGATGTCCAAACACCTCGGTGGAGCAAAACAAGAAGATCTTCATGATCTAGTCCCATGCCGGCCTCCCCAGCTTCCCCATCATCACATCCCCTCATCCCTCATACTCTGGACTTGCTGAGCCACCTGTGCTCCCGGATAAGCCAAACTCTTCCCTATCCCCATTCCTAAGGCTTTGCTGATGCTGGTCCCTCTGTCTGGAAAGCCCTTGATAAAAACCCATCATTTTTAGGGCTGGCTGAAAGGTCAAAGGCCGTAGAGCAGAGTGGGTATGAGTTTGGACTCTGGAGTCAGACAGACGGGAGGCAAACCCTGACCCACCACTTACTAGATGTGTGAGCTTGGGTGAGTTTCCTAAGCTCTTTGAACCTCAGTTTCCACATCCATAAAATAGGGATAATAATAGTCCTGACTTCATCAGATTATTTGAGGATTCAATGCAATGACGCCTGGCCAGGCAATATTCTTAGCTGCATAGACTTCTTTGAAGCCTTCCCTTGCTCTTCCTTTGCCCCATTGTCCCACAGTATGCTCTGTGGAGGTTTGCATTTTGGTTTCATACTCACTTTCTTTTTTTTTTTAGGAGGTACCAGGAATTGAACCTGGGACCTTATACATGGGAAGCAGGCACTCAACCACTTGAGCTATATCCGATCCTCTCATACTTACTACTGATTGGTCTGTTTGTGAGTGTGCCTGCCTCACCAAACTGTGAGCTCTCTGTTACCAGAGGCTGCACATCCCGGAGCCTGGCAATTCTGCCTCTGGCACGTGGGAGATGCTCAGTAACATCTGCATGCTGAAAAAAAAAAAACTAAACCAAGACCATCCCACAAAATTCAGGACGTAGGGGCTTGAATCGTGACTGCCCTTTGTCTCTAACTCTGCTCAGGACCTCGTCCACTCTGACCTGAATCACCACATGAGCCTCCTAACCAGGCTCTACTTCTCTCCTCCCCCTTCCCTCTAGCAGGCAGCACCTACTCCCTGTTCACAAAGCCCTCATGGCTCCTGACACCCCACTGTACATGTCCAAACTCCCCTGCTGGACTCCCCAACCCCCCACCGCACCCCAGCCTCCTCCTTGCTAGTCTCAATTCCCAAAGGCATCAGCGCTCGCCCTGTGGCTGCCTGGGAGAGGCTGGCCTCCTCGGGGCTCCAAATCAGGTCTCTGCCTTACCTCTCCACCCCTGTTTAGATCTCATTCATGCTCTGAAGCAAAGTCAGGTTTCACAGCACTGTTTGAAGACCTACTATGTGAGCTTTACAGGCACGTCAAGGAATCAAACTCATACTAATAATTTTTGGTAAGAGCTTCAGTTGAGGTGGGTACCAAGACCTGTGAAAGCAAAGGCGGAGAGATGGAGTGACCGACAGCCTGGAGGGAAGCTTCACAGAGGAGGTGAAGTCAGAGTTGTATCTTAAGAAATCAGCTGGAGTTTTCAGGCACAAAAGCTTCCCAGGTCCTTTCTCCTCTGCATTCTTCTAACACCTGCAGTCTGTGTCAGAAATCACCAAACCTAGCTCTACAGCAGATGCACCAGTACATGTCCAAAAATACAGCTTCCTGGGTCCACTCCCGAATACAATCTCTGTAGCCTGTGGCCCAAGCGGAAAATGTTTTTAACTCCCCAGGGTTTTGTGGTGACCAGTCAGGTTTGGGACCCATTCAGTTATACCACATTCAATTGGATTCACTCCATTTCCTGAGAACCTACTTTCTGCCCAGGGCCTTGCTAGGCACTGAGGACACAAAGGGAACAAGATACTATCTCCCCAACTCCTGAGAAATTGGTGGGGGAGGCAAACTGTTATAATACAGGGTATAATACAGGCATTGAGGCCATATAGCATTTCAGTTAGCCTGAACTCTTCACATCTTTTGTGTATTTATCTTGTCTGGACAACTAATTTATAAACTTCTTAAGGAAAAGGCTACTACCTTTTGTTTCTTCTATTTCCCAGAAAGCCCACTTTAGTTCTGGATACAGTTGGCACTCAATATTTAACATTGAACTCTTTATACTATATCCCTTTACAACATATTCATCCATTAACGAGTTGTCTACCCATTTTTATCTTTGTAATTTCAGTGCCAACGTGGCGTCTGCTCCCAGACAGTAGTCAGTATGTGTTTGTTGAATGAATAAACATTTACCAGTAAAAATCTATTTCAGGAGGGATTGAACTGCTTTCATTGTGCCACCTTCAGAGTTCACATAAAAGTCTCATAAATTTTTTATTTGCATTGCAGATCTTTAATTTTCAAGATTAATTTCCTTGCATACAACTACAAAGACTTTGTTGTTTATGATGTTATTAACGTTATTAACAATGTAATAATACCTCCCTCCATCTGACAGTCTGTTGGCCTTTGTGTGGATGTGCCCAGGGCAGGGGAGGAGGTAGATGTATGCCTATTCCTTCCATTAAGCTGTCCACCCAACAGCTGTCCAGCTGTCCACACCCTTCACTCCATCTGTGAATAAAGGCCTGTAAATTGCATTCAGCCTTAATGAGCAGGTGTGTGCACCTGCATGGACAGGTGAGCCCTGCCTGAGTCAGAAAAGACTAGTGAGCTGTCCAAAGCCAACCAGCATGTCAACACACTTGGGAAGGCAGGATCTGTGATTGAAATGTAATATCCCCTACACTTTAGAGAAGCAGCTTAACCAAAGCAAGGACACCCATCAAGAGGTTTTTGGAGACACCAAGCTGAAGTGGCCCAGAGAATGGACTGTGCCCTGACTTTCTCCAGGGCCAGGCTTCCAGTGATTTGCCATCATAGTGAGTTTGTCTTAAACTCTGAAAACAGGCCCCATAGTCTTGAGGTGGGGAATTTCTGAATGTGTATCAAAGGCCATCGGGCCCTTGCTCCAGGCTGTAGCCTTGGCGATATCTTCACCTGGTGACTGCTTTGTGCCAAGAACCCAAGGGCTCTCTTCTGGCCTGAACGCTGGATTCAGGATGGCACACAGGTAATGCCACCTGAGAGCTGGTCACCTCCTTTTTGCTGCTGATGGAAAATGGAAGGATTTATTACTGGTCATTCATTCATTCATCTATTCATCCAGCAGATACTGATTTCTATGAGCCAGGCAATGTGCTAAATGAACACAGCTTAACAATCCTCAGGAAGAGTGAGCAGACCAGAAACAGATGGGGTCAAAGAGCTCTGAGAAAGCATTTCTTCACTTCACCACGACACAGCCCAAAAGGGTCTCCTCTGCTGCCACCAGGAGGTATTACAGATGTCTTAGCAGAAGTGAGACATACAGACCCTTTTGGTCCCGCTCCCTTACTATACAGAGGAACTCAAGTCTCCTGGAAACTATTTTCCCAAAAGATCTATAAAAACCAATTCAAGTTCCAGAGAGCATATACAGAAGACCTCTGATAAAATAGGGTCGAATTGGTCGCTAAAACGCACTCAACTGCAGAACCAACTTCTGAGATGATTGGTTTGAAAGTCCTTTCACATTTCCTGGTTGATAACGTGATGAGGCTGCAGCTGAGAGCAACGCAGGTGCTTGTGTGGAGGAGGAGGACAGCTGAGGTTTGAGGGGAAGGATGCTCGACTCCCCAGGTAACATGCAGAGGCCACGTTCAGATGAACCCAGAGAGGCTGGGACAAGCGCTTCAATAGTAAAATGCCTTTACTATTCAGTGGGTCAAAATGCTCCTCCTGGCTCCAACCGCCAGCACACAGCAGCCCCAAGGAGGAGGGACCACAGAAGGTCCGACCAAGCTGGTGACTCTTTCCTCGTGGTTAGCGAGATAGACTCCCACAGTCCCAACGCAATAAATGCTCACTGGCTAAACGAAGATGCTGGACTCTTCTCTTGGTACTTGGGCTTATGCTCTGAAAAACATGTTCCCTAAAATAAGTAGCAAATGTCCCAAAATGGACATGCTTAAACCCAAGGGTTAAAGAAGATGGACCGTGATACAGACCAATAAGCCCTTGACTCCAAAATCACCCTCTGGCTTACATCCCCCCCCTCCTCTCTACCGGGGTCGGTTCAGACTCAAGGCTCAGTTTCCAGAACTGACTTCCTGAGGCAGAACTCAGCAAGGTGGTCTTTTACGGGGGCAACAGTCTCTGGAGGGCTCTCTCTCATCACCATTACTCTCTCCATCCTAAAGATCTGATATTTACATTTTTCTGACTATAAAGTCCCAAGGAATTCACCCTCCTGGCAAATAATCTACTTCCTTAATACATTTTGCCTTGCAAAAAAAATCCTTAAACACAGCTATATAATTTTGTTGGTCTTTGTTTTTAAGTAGCCTTCTCATCCCACACCCCCAGCTCCTGCAGAATTATGTGGCCCTGTCTGGAATGCAAAAAAGCCCCTGGAGAGATAGTCTGCACACAAACTCTTAAGGGTATTTGCTATCAGCTTATTGGGGAGAAGAATTTGAGATATCTTAACTATGAACTGTCAGCGTGGCCAGTCCCACCCATTTCCTTTGCTCCATCAAAAATCACATCCACTGGTACATGAGATACAACACACAGAAAATGGACACAAACAATCTAAAAATGAGCCCCTCACACATTTAACTATGGAGAAAGATACTTCAGATGCTTGGAGCATTCATATCTGGAGAATCTTTGTTAGTTTCTTTCAACTAATCCCACATAAGTAACAAGAGTTTGACAAAGCCCTTCACAGTCTGGTTTCAAATCACCCTTCCATCTTATCTCTGGACTGAAGGCTCTACTCCCTCCACTTTCAGCTTAAAAAGAAAACATGCACATAACTCCTTCTTACTTCCAAATACCGGAAGCCCTGTCATACCATCACACCTTTTACTGGAAAACCCACTACCTCCTTCTCTGTTTGGCAATCTCCTATCCATCCTTCAACACCCAAGTCCAACAGCACCTCCTTTGTGCAGTCGTTCCTGAACACTGCTCCCTTCTTGGTGCTCCCTCTAGATACCGCTTAGAGCAGTTACTGTGACTGTGTACTCGCCTGTCTTGCCACCAGCTCCTGGGAGTGAAGGAACTAGGCCTTACTCACCTTTGTACCTCCAGAACCAAGCCCAGGGCCTGGCAGTCAGAAGCCCCATAATAAATACCTGGTGCCTCAATCAATGCCCAGCCCACCTAGCCCCAGTCCTTTCTCAATGCCTTGAGACAGGCAGCTTGCTTTGAGCCCTGACCCTTGTGGGAGGTGGGCAAGTTATTTAACCTGTCTCTGCCTCTATTGTCTCTTTAAGACAACAGTCATAGCCACATCTCACAAAGCTGCTGTGAGGAATGAACCAGCTAAATGTATGTAAACCCAGGGTCTGTCCAGTGGAAAGAACTCAAGACATGTTTCCTTCCCTTTCCTCAATAGGAAACATGGAGTCTGATATCCAGTGGAGTCTCACAGGAAAGAGCCAGTGGCTGCCACTCGGATTCACATCCCGTCAACGCTGGGACAGGGTGGTCAGCCTCTAACCCAAAGAGCCCTCTCTCAGACCAAGGGACAGCACAGGCTGCACTCAATCCATGTCCTTAGCAAGAGGATCTCAGAACAAGGCCTGCTTAGCAACAAAGCCCATGTGATTTTTATCATAACCACAAACCCACGAGAGGTCACTACTGCAGAGGCTGGGCCATCATATCCTTTATTTCCTGTCTTAAATTAATCATTCACCCTGAGACACACCATAAAACAGGATAACGCTGACTCAACAGTGTTAAGTCACTACATACGAGTCCAACAGCCTGCACACAAGAAGATACCTCAGCAGCTCCATGACATTTTATTGGGCCTCAATAAACAGTGAGGTAGAAACAGTGGGGCCCTGCTAACTCCTCAGACATTCAAGCTGTGGGTCAAAGGGAGAAGTGGAAAGCACGGTGGCTGGACCCACTGGGGAAAGAGCCTCTTGACTGGCTGTCAGGAGGCCTGACTCCCATCTCAAGTCTACCACTAGCTTGCATTATCAATTTGGTCAAGCCATGTCTCTGGGCCTCAGTTTCTTTATGCCAAAACTGGGAGAACTGGATTAGATGATCTGCAAGTTCTTTCCAGCTTTAACACTCTTAGATTGTAAATTCTAGATGCAAATTCACCTTTCTTTATTTTATTAGTTGTCTGTCTGAGACATCTCTTAGCACTGAGCAGATTTCAACGAATGTTACTACCTTTATTGCTCCAGAGCCCCATAGTGGATGGTCACCCCCTAACCACAAAGCCTGGCCAGAGAAGAAGAGGATCAACTTGGGGCCATATTCTTGAGAACATATTTACTACCCTCTGGTCAGACAACTCAGCAGAGTCCAGGTACCTTGAGGTATCAAGAGCTTGGGCATCTCAGCAGTATCCAGTATTCTTTAACCACCTGGACTGATTTCTTTCCACTCTAGGATTTTTCTCACACCACACCGCCCCCCAATACTATCCTGCACCTTCCTATCTAGACCAACCTAATTCCATAAAGCTAGGTGTTTTTCCCTGCTTGGCAGGAGACTGAGGCAGCAACAGACAGTTCTTATCTGTGTTCTGGCATATCTCAGGGTGGAGCTAGGAGTGATGGTGAAGGTACAAAGGCCAGAAGAAAGTGCTTACAGAGGCACGCTGAGGCCAGGGAAGGGGAGGCAGCCTGGAAGGGAAGATGTTGCTAATCTCCTGGATGGAAGGAGCACTGAGAACCACAGACATCCAGGAGGTTCCCTTAAGATGCTGTCCAACCCTCCACACCTCATTTATTTCCTTGATGAGAACTCCAAAAGCAGGTGAAGTTTTGTGACTTGTCCAATGTCATACATACTAATAACCTGGGTCTTTTGATTTCAACCCACTTTTCCACTGCTACCACCACCCCACTCTGTTGACCTTAAGATTCTAATTAGGTTACTCTCGAATGAGGCCAGCTGGGTCCCCTGAAGAAACATGACCCAAGTATCACTTAGGAAAGAGCAGGCCCAGCAGATATTCTGATAACTTCCACTCCCACCTGGTGTGTTCGTTCCCAAACTGATGTTGTTTCCTTGTTCTTTGTCCACCCCTTGGCCACAAACTCGTAGCAATCTCAGAGGTCAGTGACAGAGGAAAAGTAGGCCTCCGTCTCTTTGCAGAACCCTAAATGTCTAAGATAACCCACAACTCTCCCTGCTTCCTGGGTCTAGGTAAGGTTGATGGGTAAGGAGTGGTAGGAGGGGAAGTCTGATCTGTTTAGGTCAAGGGTGAAATTCATGGACAAGTAAACGGATAATTTGAACATTTATGACAGCAAACAATAGGCTCTGGCTCTGTCAGGGGACCTTTCAAAGACCACTCAGTATCAGGGGGAGGAAGTGCTGAGTAAAAGGTTCAAGGAATTAATTATTCAGTGTTCATGACCCAGTTCCCGGAGGTGAGGCGGGTGAGAAGAGAACTCACCAGTTCCTTATCATGGCAAGAAATGCAAATACTTCACAGGGTAGTGTTGCCTTAGCTGCCGGAGGATCAGTTTATAGTTAAGCGTAGGAAAAAAAACTTTTTTTTTTAAAGCCAAAGTTCACTCATTCAACAAATATTGACTGAGCTCCTCTTATGTCCTAGGCACTCCAGGGATTTACATGTGGTTGGAGCTTAGTGGAGCAGAGAGATCAGGGAATTTATAAAGGTCTAGGTCTTAGCTCAGCCCTTAAATAGCTACATTACTTTGGGCAGGTTAGAGCTCATCAAACCAAATTTCTCATCTGTAAAATGGGAGAAAATCCACCTGCCTTATTACGAAGATTAAATGATCTTTGCAAAATGTAAAGTGCAATGTAAATGTGAAGTATAAACAATAATGATATAACATGACACACTTTCCCTGCCCTAAAGAAGGTTATAATCTGCTCATGTTTTGGAAAATAATCCAGGATACCTATTTGGCAAACAACACATTCTCTGTAATTTGGGTAAGTTGTATGTTTCAACCTGCCAATGGACATGGAGCTGGTGGCCAGTCTCCATCTTCCAGACTGTGTGCCCAAAAAACTGCAAGAAGGGGCAATCAGAGCGGAAATCAAAAGAGATGCTGAGAGGTGTGGGGCCCACCTGGCCCTGTGCCAAGCCTTGACTGAATGAATAACCCAGAAGGGACCCAAGATTCAAAGTGGGAAAGAGACCCACTAGATGTGTGGCCAATCAGAAACAAAACAAAAAATTCATTTGGGCACAACAGGAATGGGCCAGAAATGCACACACTTCCCTCCCTGCACACATTTCAGACCATAATGAAATTCACTGCTGACTGCCCACCCAGCACTGTGGATGCACTCTGCATTCTGTGTTTCTCCAGGAAAGGGGAGGGATTCTCGCTGGCTAATCAGGACCTCCTTGCCCGGGTCTCTCACCTGTCGCTAAGAGTTATTACTGCCAGAGCAGCTTACCCCTCGGTCCATTCAGACCCTCCTTTTCCTTCTGCTCAGGACTCAGCATGGACTCCTCTTAACCTCAGCACCTCATCCCCACATGGGTCCTCGGTGTCCACCAGGCCAACCTCAAAGTGTCCAGGCATACCATCCGCTGCCCTTCCATTCCGGCAGAGCCTCCACTCAAGCTCCACCTTGGATGGGGCCCTCCTGCTCTCCCCTCACACATCGCCTGGGAAGCTCCTGGATTTAGGGCTGGTTTTATTTATCTCTATGTTCAGGGCATTCTGTAAATTCTTTACCCTCCTGCAAATGCAGATATATTATCCCAAATTGTTCTCTGATTGCTGTACACAGGAGACAGGCGGTGCAGGGAGGAGGAGCAGAAAGTTAAGGCTCCTCCTGAATTCCAATTCTGCGGTTAACACCAGGGAGTTATGCAACCTTGAGAAAGAATCTTCAGGCCTGGCGCCAATTTCCCTATCTCGTAATGAGGGCTTCGCTCTAAATAATCTTTTGGGTCCCCTCTAATTATAAAGTTCAGCATTACAGAAACCAAACTACACTGGGACACAGAAGACAGGAGTCTTGGTCCTTATTGGCCTACAACCTGGGGCAGTTACCTGACTGCTCAGACTCCAGTCTTGATGTCTGTAAGGTAAGTGAGGATAACACAACTACCCTCCCAGGGTGCCTGGCTCTCATGAGACACTGCATGTGACACAGCAGTGTGAACCAGAAAGCCCCGAACAAACCTCAGGGTTAGACTCCTTCAGCCAACAAACAGCAGGTGCAGCGCTGGCTGGGAGGGGGCTGCCAGCTCAGACAGGAAGGTGAGAGGAGGGCTCCTTGGCACTGAGGCTCCCACAGCTGGTGGGTGAGACAGACAAGTGAACAAAACTGCAGCCCATGATGCATCTGAGGTATGAACAAAGTGCTATGGGAATACACAGAAGGGCCGCCAACTTTGCCTGAGGAAGCGACAGAATCTTCTCAGAGGGAACAATGTGTTCTGGCCTGGCGAGCTCTTCCAGGACCTGTGGGAACTGGAGACAGGCAGAGAGGAAAGGCCAAAAATGAGGCTGGCAAGTGAGGGGGAGGTGAGATTGGAGGGGGCCTTGAATGCCGACAGCAGAGTGATGGGTCAGATGTATATCTGAGGAAGGTGTCTCTGGCAGCACTGCAGAGGACAGAGCAGAGGGGACAGAGAGCAGAGCTGGGGAGAACACTGGGAAGGCCAGTACCATAGCTCGTGAGGGTGACTATGAAAAAACAAGCCCATTATTGATTTTTGTCAACACCAAACCTTTTAGACCCTGAGCCTTCAATGACCAACTAAATCTACAAAAAGACTTAAACAGGTTTGCTTTCCTCAGAATGAACCCCAAGCAAATGAAGATGCTGCAATCACATTTTCAAATCTTGGACAGATGTTCTGCAATGTTCTGAAGTCCCCTTCTCCAGTAAAACACCTGGCCAGATTCCTGTCTTGGCACAGATCTGGGCCGGCAAGCTGAGCTGTTGGCCTTGCTTAGGGGAAGAGAGGGCAGAGATTCCACCTGCCAAAACACCAGTGAATCGGAGGGTCTTCTATCTCCCAAAACAAATCTCAGTCTCAAGCCATCCCTGGCTCCCTCTGCTCAAGGCGTGGGAAGACTGTGCTGCCTTGTAGGTCGCAGGCAAAGACAGAGGGCTGAGGAGGAAAAACCAATGCTTTCGCCAGTGTTAGTTTCTTCTAATGGGGTCACATTCACTTGGGCTTGAAGAAAGAGTGCCCCTACACTTTTCTAAGTCTGAAACCAGCCCCCCATGAGTTACTCGGCGGCATAAAAGAGAGCCACCGATGTGAGTTACTCACGTGTTTCCTAGGCCTTGTGATGGCTGAAGTCACCTCCTTCTAGGACAAGCCACACATGGGTTGCCATGTTCCTGTAAAACAAGAGCCCAATAATTAATGTTACATTACCTTACAGTGCAGTCTCACATCTTTTTCCCTCCAAGAAGTCCCATGCTGTGTACTTTGTCCAGTAGTGACACTTTAGCCAGTAAGAGGAAATGGACAGATAATTTCTCTCTACATCCAACAAGTTTTACAAGTGAATAAAGGAATAGGGAACTGCTAAGTAAATTCTAATGTCTGCCACTGTCTGGGCTTATCACGTCTCCACACAAGGGCTTTGCTGAGAGAGTAAGATGGATATGGAAAAGAATATTTTATTAGCTGCTTTAGTCAAAAGAGAAAATGCCACAATTAAGAAATAATGACAGCAAATCAAATTGGTGTAAAATGTTATAACAAATTTTTAACAAGTCACCAAGGTGAGATTTGTCATATTTCTATTTCCCAAGGTAGAAAGGTCCAAAATGCTAAATAAACTAGGGAATTATAAAAGTGGTCGTGGCCAAGTTTCCTAGACAAACTATCATTTGGGCTTC
>JAQZBX010088420.1:0-12750 GCA_029593785.1 Cabassous unicinctus
CATGGTGGGGGAGGGAGAATACATTACCTGCAGGAAAAAAAATACATCAATTATGGCTGACATCCTATCAAAAACCATAAGACTAAAAGACAAAAAAAAAAATCTAAAAAGTCTTCAAAGGAAAAATTAATAATTATATCTCATGGAAATATTCTTAAAAAGCAAGGGAGACATAGAGACATATAAAATTAATGTAAGTTCAGAAAATTTGCTGCCAAAATACTCCAGTACAAAAAGCTAAGAGAAATTCTTCAGGCTGAAAAGCAAATAATATCAGAACAAAAATTCATTATATGTTAAGAATGATATACAGAAGAAATTTTTTTTTCTGAAAATCACCAAGAAAATTTACCCAAAGAAATGAAGATCACCAGGAATGGGAAATATTTATAAATTCTGCAATAGACAACTGACTATATACGATATAATAATAATGTTCTATTTTCAGGTTTGTAATTTATATGAGAGTAAACTATATGGCACAATGACAGAAAAGACAAGGGCTAAATGGAAAAAGAATGTTTTAGGTTTCTTATGCATTATGTGAAAAGGTACAATATTAATTTCAAGTACATTAAAATAATTTAATAATTCCATATACTCAACAGAAATATGGTATAAAAACTACAATAGAAAGAATAAAATTGGATAATATATTTTTAATTAACCCAGAAGAAGCCAGGATAGAACAAGCAAAGGACCAAAAACAGATGGCATAAATTGAAAATAGCACATCAATAGTTACTTTAAATGCAAATGAACTAATCACTCTAATAAAAAGGCAGAGTTATTGAGAGAACTAAAAAATGATAAAGAATTATAAGATATTTATAAGAGATTGGAGAAACTTACAAGTAAGAATAAATATATATTTTGTAAGTACAAGCATGTAAATACAACCGTGGCTATATTACATTACAAAGAAAACCTCTGTATTCCGGAGGTATAATGGATAACATAAAATAATAAAGACCCAATTAATCATAGAGATGGAAGAATCCTTAATAGTACTTCAAAACAAACAAATTGAAAATTGACAAAATAAATGGAGCAATAAAAATTTAAATAATAATAAAATTGTGAAGTTGTCAGAGATGGTTTGTTGTCATCCAATGGTTTGTTGTCATCTAGGACAAAGAAGTCAAGTTCTCTTTCTGTTTCTGACCCCTGATTTTCTGCCAAAATTATTTTGCTTTTAGAAATGTTCTGTTGGAATCCAGACAATAAAGATTCAATAATAAAATTTTTAAAAGTTACAGAATTAGTTCTGTAAATTATTTGTTCTTCAACTTTTATTTATCTATTTAAAATTAAGATTAAGGACTATTAAATTCATTTCAACATTGGGAAGAAGAGCTCGCTGATTTTGCAAAGAATAAGCAGTGCTTTTTTAGGTGTTAACATAAAAAAATTACCTATAAACTCTAATTTGGTTTAAACCCAAGGCTACCTACTGTCAAATAAATTGATGGCATTTTAATCTCCATATAAACCTGTCTCAACCTCACTAAATTTTTGATGAATTAAAAAATTTCATATCCAAAAGTTCATCACAGATATTTTGTAATGTCTTTATCTGCACCATATATTCTCTCCTGAAATTCTGGAGTATGAAAATTTTACCTTGAGAGTTACATCTCAATCTATATGGAAGTTGGTTTCATTACCATTAATCAAAGGAAAATTCAAAATAAAATATTTGAGCTGATTATGTTTAGAGAAATTTGCTTTGAACATTAAATTAAAATGACAAGTCTCAGCATTTAATTTTACTTTCTCCTATTATTTTCCGTTTAATAAAATAAAATCCATGTATAGTAAAATTATAAAAAAAGTTGTCCAAATATTGTAATTGATAGATACAATAGTACATCTGCTGTATAAATGAACTAGGTGACGGCCAAGCGAGAAAAGAGAGGCTGCTCCATGTTTTCCACGTGATGCCTCAAAAACACCCATTCATCAGCCGGTGCACAAAAGTCATCTTTTCAAATCCAGCAAGATCTGACATTACAAAGATAGTTTCTCCAGCAATTACATAACCTTATATGCAGCCCTGGCCAAACAAAGAATTTCCTGAAGTGTGTTTCCTCTGTTCCTGCACTGTGTGACCATCTGTTTCTAAGATTTTTATGGCTTTTTAATTAAATGAAAATTTAATCTAACCTTACATCATGTGGATGAATCTGGTCTTTCTTTATATCTATGGCGAACCTTAAGAGATGTGCTTCATTTTGTTGCTAATAAAATCTGTTCTTACCAATGCCATGTTGATAATAAAGAAGTAATAATAGAAATTTTTGTTTTCACATCTAACTCCTATCCTAGAACTGTTACTCCTGAAAGGACAAGACTGTATCTTATTCAACGTCATGGTCTCAAGATTACTGGGAAAGTGAACTTCATTTATTAGAATATAGTAGATGTTCAATAATTGTTTGTTGAATACATTGGTGAATTAATTATTTAACAAGATTGCTTCCTCTAGTATAACTTAGCATATTAGCTATAGAATAGAATTAAATAAGTAAAAATAATCAACAGATATTTAGAAATTTTTCCATATATCACAGTAAAATAAAACATCAACTTATTGGAAGAAGATTTTCATTAGCTTGTTAATAAAAGCATGAATATAAAATAATAACCACAGATATGAGGGTTATTCTTCATTCGTATTTGACATGGGTGATAATATAATTTCAACGTATATTTATACCATGAAATCAGTAGTAGGAAAATTCACTTCTTCTTGCTAAAAAGGATATCTGGCAAGCCTAGCTGGAGACAGAGGTTATCTAAGATTCTCTAATATCATTTCCTTCCTGTAATTTCACAGTGTTTTAAATTTTTATAAAAGGGTTTGTATACATATCTACTAATAATATAATACCTTTGGCTATGATCAATATTCCAATATCCATGACCACACACACACTTATAATGATATGATATGAGTATTGATGATGGTTATGAATATAATAATTTAAAAATAAAAAATAACAATATATACTTACAACAAGGCAGTTAAGAGAATAGCATTTAAGCAAGAAGCCTAGGTTTAAATCCAAATTTAACACTTAATGGAAACTTGGAAAAGTTACTTAAAAATGTTTTACTCAGGTTCCTCATAAAAAAAAAAATGGTATAATATTAGTGTCTCCTTCATAGAGTGCAATAAGATTAAATTTACAGTTTTGAGAATCATGCTTGGCTTATAATAAAAGCACCCAAAATTTACCGATTTTGATGATGATGATGCTGTTGATGATGGCGTTAATGATGGTATATATTTGTGGGTTTTGGAGTCACATATGCAAAAAAATCTAATGAACCCCATATTATTTTAATATAGTCTTCTCTATTAGTATTTACACATCCTATTTTTAAATGCACATGATTTTTACATCATATCATTAAACTTTTTCAGCCATTTACACTGAAATACACAAAAGCTAGGAATATGCATACTTAAGCATTTTCATTAGAGTTGTGTTCCAGGCACATTAAGACAATACCTTGGGTGTACAATTAAAATACAAATCTCAAAAGATGAAAGATGTTAATTGACCAATTCCTTTATGAGAAGAGTTTGGAATTTGAGGATGTATGCTAGTATAAGACTATTTAACAAAATAAATTGCAGAAGACAATTCTTTTTTATGGGATTAATTTAGAAATAAACTAAGAACAGATTTGATCCTAAATAGTTATTTAGTTTTGAGCTAAAATTTAGTCCTTTAATTCTCAAGAAGTCATTTAAGATAAACAATTACCATAGTGAATTTGGTTTAATTTCTTCCCTTTCAATGGATAGGAATATACACAGTACCCAGTGCTGTCATCAAATTCACTGATTTTTTTATCAACATCATCATATTTATATTGGCCTAGTATATAAGAAATAATAACTAGCTAAACATCATCAACAACAGCAGCATCTCTAGCCACAATAATAACAGATCCAGGTCATTATATCAACAATTCATCTTTGATCATGAACCTGAAAATAATAAGACATCTGAAAAAGAGAGATTTTCTTTGGGCAATGGAATCTCAGGTAAATCTAATTTCATCATCCTATTCTTTCCATAACTGTGTGTTTGTGTATGTGTTTCCTACATTGAGAGATTATTTTTTACTTGTCTGCATCTTCCAGTAGCCTTTAAGAAAAGTACCTTTTATGACAGTCAATACAAAATGCCTTCATTTGATACATGCTTACTAAATCAAAGAACGGATGAATAGGAATGCTTCAGATCATGGGGAAATTTAATAATTACATATACTTAACACAGCATCAAGTTCCTTTGTGTTACTCAAGTAGACTGTTTTAGATCTAAAACAAAATTAACTATACATACTGGTTTAAATTGAATTTATTTACTAAATATTTATGACTATCTTATGAGGAAATAAGTTCTCTATAATGAGAAATAATGTAAAATTTTAATTATATGATATTAGATTTGAACATAACCAATCATATTTATCTTACTGTTTTTAGGCTTTTTATCTTTGTCTTGAAAATCAATGTGTGGCAATGAATTGGTTGTCACCTGATATTATAGGTAAATATGTGTCTTTGTTATTTTAATCACACACTCACACACACAGAGTTTGAAACGCATCATAGATTATTTCTTATTTGGTTGTAGCTCACCAAGAGAGAGAAAGAGTATGTGATAAAAAAGTGTACTAAATATTTTATCATAAACATGTCAAACAAGCAGGATATTTCTACTTTTATTATTGTTATTTTTTTACAAAGTGTAATAAAGCTTTATTGAATATAAGGAACTGTTAGCTGTGTTCATTTAGGTATTGTTCTACTTCTAAAATAACCCTGAATGTAGCAGACAGGTGTTGAGAAAATAAACTGCCACACAAAGGTATCAACAAACTCACAAATAAGGAGCTTTGTATCCCAAATGAGCTTTATATTTTCTAAGAGGATCTAAAGAATATTATTTTAGACCCAATAACAGTTGTGGGTAATGTATATTATGTCTGAGTAGAAATTGCTTGAAATAATTTCAGAGACATAATATTTTAGAAGTGCTTCCAATTTCTCACAACTGTGAAATTGGAAATTTTTATTACTGCCTGTGAATTCTGTAAAAAAAATGAAAAAACATATATAACTTATCAACTAACTTTAGGCCATTAAATAACTGCTCTCTGTTACTCTCTCTTTATTTGAGTTTTAGTGGATTCTGATTACTAAATCTTTAGACTTGAATCCTTCTCTGAATTGTGTTATTGCTGTTCAACAGGTAAGTCAAAGGGCTAAATTGAAATAAATGGCTGGATCCAATTTCACTGAGGTGACACACTTCATCCTCTCTAGATTTGAAGATAACCCTGAATTACAAGTTATCCTTTTCTTGATGTTCCTCTTCATTTACCTATTCACTGTTTTGGGGAACCTTGGACTAATAATGTTAATCAGAATTGACTCTCAGCTTCATGCACTTATGTACTTTTTCCTTAGCAATTTAGGATTCATTGACATATTTTATTCCTCTACTGTGACTCCCAAGACATTGGTCAATTTCCAGTCTAACCAGAAAACCATCTCTTTTGTTGGCTGCTTTGTTGAAATGTACTTCTTTGTTGTTTTTTTGTGCAGTGAGTGTTTTCTTCTGGGCTCAATGGCCTATGCCTGCTATGTAGCAATCTGCAGTCTACTACTCTATTCAGCAGTCATGGCCCAGAAAGTGCAACTGGCTGGAAGTGATGCCATATGTGATAGGCTTCACAAATTCTCTAATATCCATCTGTGTGATAAGCAATTTGGAATTCTTCAATTCCAGTATCAATCATTTCTTCTGTGACAGCACAGCTCTTTTGGTGCTGTCCTGTATAGATGCATTCAGTATGGATATGGTGACCTTTGTCTTAGCTGGGTTCACCTTGCCTAGTTCTCTTCTCATCATCACAGTCACTTACATTGCCATCATCTCAGCCATCCTAAGGATCCTGTCTGCAGTGGGCTGGCAGAAACCCTTCTCCACCTGTGCGTCCCACCTCCTCGGTGTAACGGTCTTCTATGGGTCGCTGAATTTCACATATTTACAGCCTGATAACACATCCTTCTTGACCCAAGCACAGGTGGCATCTGCGTTCTATACCATTGTTATTCCAATGCTAAATCCACTGATATATGGTCTGAGGAAGAAAGATGTGAAAAATGTTCTCCTTAGGGTCTTACATAGAGAATGGTTTCCATGACAAATGGCTTTATGCACTCAATGACTCTAAGGATTGGCATAACTCTAATGACCTCAAAGGGCATAACAGAAATTAAATGATGACTTGGAACCTTGAAATTTGGGACATGAATTATGATGTTCTCTGTTTGTATTGAATACAGAATCACTGTATTAGGAGGTCATTTAGGTACATCAGTTATTCAGAGCATGGTTATATGGAGGTACATACAGAGGCATCTGAGCAGCGCTTGAAATTTATTCCTTACTATTGATATGTGAGTACATGCCACTCTGTAACCTGTGAAAAATATTAAATTGTTATTTCATATAGCTAGGCATTGTGTTTTCTCAGCTAGTAGCAAATTGAGAGTGGAATATTAAGGTATTAAGTCATGGGGACTCCTAAAATTTACTAACCCAAGAAATGGCAGCTGATAGTCTTAGAGAAAAACAGGAAACAGTATAGAACTAATGAAAGTAAAGGCTCTGTGAAAATATTAGGTCAGAACTAATAAAAGTTAATATATGTCCCATTGAGGAGACTGGGTCAGTTCAGTGAGGAGCAAGCAATAATTAATTAATGTAGAGAAATGTCTAAATAATGTGGGGTCATTTTGCTTTGGTAGTTAAAATCATTTTTCTGTGATTAGACATGATTTTAAATTTTTATTATATAGAAATGTGTTCTGTTTAATAAGTATAGTATATTCTATATAAAAACACCGGAGCTAAATTTCCAAGTAACTATACTGTGCCTCTCTAACTTCAAATATTTAATAAACAAATGAATGTGGATGCATGTGTATGTGTTTACGTAGAAAAATGAAGCACTAGCTGTAGCATATTTTCTGAGTTAGTTTAGAAATATAGAGGTAGATACTTGTTTTTCAAATCTAACAGAAATCCTCTGGTAATACTGAACCTTTTTTATTTTATTTTCATTTTTTAAAAAGATACTTAGATTCCATAAATGTTACACAAAAAATATAGGGATTCCCATTAGCCCCACCACACACACTTCCCACAATCACCCACATAAACAACCTTCATTAGTGTGGCACATTAATTGCAACTGACAAATACCTCCTGGAGTTTTGCCATTAAACATGGACCATAGTTCACATTGTAGACCAAACGCGCTCTCCCACACAGTTCTGCATGTTATGTTATATGGTGATATAAAATGGCCTATAGCTGTCGTTGCAATGTCACTCAGGACAATTCCCAAATCCCGAAAAAGCTCCTGTATTACAATTGGTTTCCCACTCCCTGCCCCCAGAGCATCCAGTGGCCACTGGCTCCATATCGATGTTGTAATTTCTTACATTGCTTGAATCACACTATGTCTATAGTAGAATACCAGTAAGTCCACTCTATTCCATAGCTCTTCCTCCATCCTGAGGAGTCTGGGATGGTGATGTCAACTCCACCTCCAATTGAGAGAGGGCTTATATACCATGGGGAAGATGGATGGGATTATCCTGCCTGCAGCTGCAGACTTTCTCCATTCACTGGAATGGCTGTCGTCCATCATCATTTCCCCACCAGTTGTCCTGGGTGAGTTCAATGATCTGTAGAGTAGGAGTTGCTGCTCCACCGAGGTTCCTGGCCCAGCTGGCACATGGACAGCCCAAAGACTCAAGTCTCTGCTTTTATACCTACAAACTCCAGCACCAAGTATAAGTTTGAATAGAAGGGACAGATGAGCCAAGCACAGGGAAGACATAGTTGAGTCCAACTCTGTCACTTTTAGGAGCACAAACTCCAAAGTAGGGCTCACCGCGAAGGTACCAAACTCTGGAGCTATCTGCCCTGACATAGGACCTGGGTGTCTCCAGAGCCCTCAGGAGCCCCACTATTTGGGGTGATATCCAATTTGGAATTCTGTGAGATCCCACTGGTATGTGCCTAATCGTTACCTCTGGGATAATCTCCCAACTCATTTTGAAGTCTCTTAGCCATATAAACTCATTTGTCTTTACCTTTTCCCCCTTAAATTCAAGGTCTTTTTCCAGTTGCATTGTCAGTTGTCACTTGGTAGCAATCCCTCAGTGTCAGGGAGGCTTATCCCCAGGAGTCATGTTCCATGCTGGGAGGAATGTAATGCATTCATATGCTGAGTTTGGCTTAAAGAGATGCCACACCTGAGCAACAAGAAGGCTTTCAGTAGGCAACCCTTAGGCACCCCATAACAATAGGCTAGGTTTCAATTTCAAGAGCAAAGACTCATAAGGATAGTCATCAATATCAAGGGCCCATCAGTGGATCATCCTCCTTCACCAGTACCTGCCCCTTCACTTAGGGGACTGATGCTGCTCCCTTAGAGAATGTGGCAGAGCTCTACAGGATGGGAAATCAGCATTCTCTCATTTTTTGAGTGTTTCTCCACCCACAGTGACAATGCCCTGTGAAAATTTGAACACATTTATATACCTTATTTTTATGCTTCGGTGAACTTCCTCCCATGCATCCACCATGCCTGAAACCGCACACCAATGATGCTCCCCCGCCCAAGTTGCAACTGTTCTGTGATTCAAAAACTCTTCAAAGATGAAGCTATTATAATAGCTGAAGACAATTAATGGGAAAATGAAATAACAATGATAAGTTTAAATGTAGGAGATAAAATGCACAATTTTTTTTTGAAAAAAAACTAAAACAAAATAAAAAGATTGGGATATTAAAAAATTTTTTTTTAATTTATTTTCCTTTTGTCTTTCGTCACTGCAATATCTGGTGTCCAGTCTGTACCAATGCACCTTCCTCCTCTCATTCCCCAGTGTCTTACTATTTTTCATTCTGTTTTCAAAGAAGTTTTGGTTCCCAGTAGAGTAACGCACAGAATGCAGGAGACTCTCATATAACAACATCCTCCCATTTTCCTTCCCCCTATATTAATACCTTTTTATATGTGGATGGTAGCATTGTTATAACTGATATGCAAATAGTGAAAACATAGTTACTAAACCTTTTCAATGGTTTACACTATGGTTTACATTTTAGACCATACACTTTTATAAATCTTGATAATATTTACCATGTCCTGTGGTCCATCACTTTACGGTAATAAAGAACATTTTTACTGACCACTGAATACTCCCCGTTTGACCTATTCTGTTCCTCCCACCCCATCCTCCCGGGGCCCATGACAACCCCCTGGCTTGACTCGTTGGATGACAAGATTCATGCTTACATGCAACAAGAGGTATTGACACACTGGTGTGTCCTACCTTATTAGGAACTGCCCTTGCTCTTGAGGGACTCCCAACTGTCTATGTCTGAACAAATTGGTCTTCCCAAAGATGGGAGTCTAACACCTTCACACCCATTATGTAGGTCTCCACCCACTGATACAACACATTATGACAGAATGAATATTCACACACTCTCTAGAAACCTACTATAGGTTCACCTTGTCCCCAATGTCCCCCCTACCAACACCCGATAACAGTGCCCTTTCCTTGTCATTTTGCCATAAGAGCATTCCCACGTCTGTACTTTCAACCACATACCCACAAACCCCCAGTGTTCATGTGGTCCCTCTCCTAAACCTCCCCCAGTATCCTGAACCTTCTGACCCACCCTTCCCAATCTACCCACCTGTCAACCCTGTATCACCCAACCCAGTAATATCACTACCCTCCTATCCTATCTCTTCAATACACAACTAAACTCTATCACTTTATGATAGATTACATCCATATGGATGATGGCTCACAACCTTCTCTTCTCTTTCTATTTCTTGTAAACCTATCTTATAGACAATATCTCTCTGAGACTGCTAAATTTCCTTAATTCATATCAGTGAGGTCATGTTCTGTTCATCCTTCAATGCCTGGCTTGCTTCACTCAACATAAGGTCTTCAAGATTCATCTATGTTATCCCATGTGTTATGGGTCAAAGATCTAAATATAAAAGACAAGACCATAAAGACATTGGAAGATAATGTAGGGAATCATGTACAGGACCTTGTAATAGAAAATGGTTTCATGAACTTCACACCTAAAGCAGAGTACCAAAAGAAAAAAATAGATAAATGGGATCTCCTCAAAATTAAAAACTTCTGCACCTCAAAGGATGTTATCAAGAAAGTAGAATGGAAGCCTACCCAATGGGAGCAAATATTTGGCAACCATATATCTGATAGGAGCCTAATATCCTGCATATGTAAAGAAACCTACAACTCGTAAATAAAAAGAGAAACAACCCATTTAAAAAATGGGCAAGTGACCTGGAAAGACACTTCCCTGAGGAAGAAATACAAATGGCTAAAAAGCACATGAAAAGATGCTTGACATTGCTAGCTATTAGGGAAATGCAAATCAAAGCAACAATGAGATAGCATCTTACACCTATTATAATGGTGGCTATTAATAAAAGAGCAGTCTATAAGTGTTGGAGAGAATCTTGAGGAATGGGAACCCTCATCCACTGCTGGTGGGATTGTAGAATGATCCAGCCACTATGGAGTACAGTTTGGCAGTTCCTCAAAAAATCAGCTATAGAACTTCCATATGATCCAGCAATTCCACCACTGAGGGGTATCTACCCTGAAGAATTGAAAGCAAAGACACAAATATTTATTTGCACACCAATGTTCATAGTGGCATTGTTCACTATTGCCAAAAGTTGGACTCAAACCAGGTGTGCATCAACAGACGAATGGATAAACAAAATGTGATACATACATACAGTGGAATATTACTCAGCTGTGAGAAGGAAAAATATTGAATCTTAAAGGAAAAAATAATTTTTTGGTTGTTCCATGACATGAGAATTGCACGGTTTGTAATTATTTTTTAATGTAAACCCAGATGAATGAACTCTTCCAGACATTGTTACAATATCATTCAGTTCTGCCTTTATTTTGTATGAATCATTTGTACCATCAAAGGAATGTCTTGGGATATCATATTTATATTTTGTGTTGAAAAGAATCAAATATTAATTTGCTGATGTTCTTTTTTAGAACAAAATGCGTTTGTATACTATTTCTCTCACTCCAAAAGACTAAGATGGTAAGTTTCCTGGGAAAAGGGTTTGCTTATTCTTACTTGTTCTTCAGCATCTAGGAAATTATCATATACAAAATATACAAGTAAATATTGTTAGCATTTTGGCATATCTGAGGGTGTATTTACATATGTATTAATTTATTCCCATATGCAAATTAATGATACTTTTCTCTGCTTTTTCTTACCTCATGGAAGTATAGTGATAATTCATTAAGGCCAAGGACTCTGTTCTATTCTGTTTGGCGTTTGGCGTTTGGCCAGCCATGTACTCATTGGGATTCAATAAATAAATGTTTTGTTGACAATTTTACTCCTATAATACTTTTCCAAACATTTTTATGTTTATATTAAATATGGCATAGTGATTTACAGATATATTGGCTTCAAATGATGTCTTTTTTTAAAAGATTCAGATAGGGAAATATGAGTAAACAGTTATACATACGACTTTATGTAATTGGAGTCAACAAGTTCTCATATCTCATATATCAGAAACAAAACTCTGTAAAGAGGAAATCACTCTCAGTCATGGGAGTGACTAAAAGTAGCTAATATGATGAGGGGTTGTGTGTGTATATATATGTGTGTGTGCATTTTCTCTTATCTATATGACAGTGGTCTTGGTCCTGCAAGCTTCGGTGTACAATGTAATATTTTATATTATAAACTGCTCTGATATATCGGATATCTTATGTAATTCTGTGGCATTATTGTTATATAGAGGCTACTGTCTATTAACTCACTACTTTTTATTAAGACTATATAGAGTTTTTCACTTCCAATCATACTGTCTGAGTAAGACAGGTTACTGTGAAGATTTTTTTGTGATCATCATTGAGAATTATTAAACCGATCATATTTTCTGAATTTCTTTTTCTACCAGGCATTTTTATGTTTTCACTCTAAATGTAATGTTTATTTTTAAATAATTATGTAAAATATCATGATTTTCCACCTTAGTTCTATTTATCCTGTTTCTAATTTGTATGTGTTTTGTTTTTCTGCAATTGCATTGAATATGTATTTTTTTTTTTTTAACTTTGGGACCTCCTTTTATAAAATGGATTGTTAAATTCTTACCACAAATACATGAGCAATGAAATTAACAATAGTTAATTGGACTTCATCAACATAAGAAATATTTGTACATCAAAGGACTTTATGAAGAATGTGAAAAGCATTGATAATTTAGAGTAGCTTGAAATATTTTATATTGAATATTAATAAAATGATGTATTTTGTTGTCCTTTTAAAATTATTGATGCTTTCTTGCTGTTCTGTTTCTAGGAGAAAAAACATGTCACACTTTATTTGCCCATCATAAGATGAGGGAATATACTTTATTTGTACAAATTATGCTAAAATGTCCATATTTACTCCTCTCACCATGTTTCTATATTTGTCTATGGTATCTCTTCAAGTCTCATTTCTAGCTGCTTTCTCTGCACCCTCCTTTAACCCCCAGGAAACCCAACTTTCCAGAATGAGTCATGAATTTCTTTGCCACCCTTTGTCTTTC
>JAQZBX010088422.1:0-12756 GCA_029593785.1 Cabassous unicinctus
ATAACACAGTGAACCCAGAGGTGGATGAGAATTGTGGTTGAGGGTACAAATGCAAAAGTGTCCTGTTGTGAGTTAGAGCAGATGTACATCACTATTGCAGGGTGGTGGGAATTTGGAGAAGCATGGGAAAACTACAACTGGTGTGACCTATGGACTGTTGTTAACAGCAATACTATCATATTCTTGCACCAATGCCAAAGATGTGCTGTGTTGATAATGGAGGTGTATGGAAAAAGAGAGCCAAACATATGCTATGGATCATGGTTGGTAGTAATAGTCTGATTATATTATCTCATAATCTTTAACAAATGTTCCACCATAGTGTGGTGTGTTGGTGAAGGAGTGTTGTATGGGAATTCTACACATGTGCATGATTGTTTTGTAAGTTCATAACCTGGTATAAAAATATATATTTTTAAAATAGGGTGGGTTGGGGGAAAAATACACCAAATGTAAATAAGGACTATAGTTAGTAGTAATATTTTGACAATGCTCTTGCATAGTTTGTAACAAGTGTTTCACAAAAATGCAAGGTGTTGGTGGAGAGGTGATGTATGAGGCCCCTGTATGATGTTATGCATGCTTATTTTGTAAGTTCACAATCTTTACTATACACTTATTGTTTATGCATGTACATGTATGAATGATATACTTCAAAAAAATAAAAAAAATAATTAAAAATGAATCAGAATTAATTGCAAAATCAAAAACTATCAATCTCTTAGAAAATATAGGATGAAAACACAAACAACTAAAGAACAAATAGGCAGGACATCGGTGGTGGGGGGATATGTGGGGAAGGGTGACCTGGGGTGGGCTTCTATGGAATATGAATGTGTTCATCTTGTTATAGGGTGTTATCTCAGTGGGTGGAGACACACACAATAAATAAGAAAATATTAAACTCTCATCCTGGGGAGTCCTGCTACATACTCAAATAAAGGGGCAATAATCTCCCAAGTACATAGGCAGTGCCTAATGAAAGAAAACAGACCAGTATGTCAAACCCTCAATATTATTGCAAGTAACTATGAATCTTATTCATCAAAAATTGAAATTTAGTGATTACCATAGGTCCCAAGGAGAGGGGGAGGGAAGAATAGGTGGAACATAGGGCATTTTAGAGGCATTGGAATTGTTCTGCATGATTTTGCAATGAAAGATACAGGCCATTATACGTTCTGTCAAAACCTATAAAAGTGTACAGTGCAAAATGTAAACATTAATGTAAACCATTGATCATGATTAGTAGCAACACTTCAATATTTGTTCATCAATTGTAACGAATGCACCATACTCATGTAAGAGGTTATTAATAGGGGGAAATGTGAGAGGGGGAGGGGGTAGGGTATGTGGGAATCGCCTATATTTCTATGTCACTTTTCTGTAACTTAAAGCTTCTTTGAAAATAAAGTGAAAAAAAAATAGACACTGGGGTAACATACAGAAGAAACTGTCACTGTACTTAAAAGATAATAGATCTTATGGTGATGAAAGGCACAATGCAAAAAAAAAAACTTTGGCTTTGTTTTTGGGGAGGTTTTGGACTGCAAAAGGGTTGCAACTGAGGTAGGGGAGGAATACTGGTGTGGTGTGTCGGTGGTAAGGGGATGTATGGGGACAAGTGCACCTGAGGCATGCCTCTATGGAATATGAATGTGTTCCTGTGGTCATTGGGTATTATCTTGGTAGATGGAGACCTGTGCAATTATCAATGGAATATTGAATTCCCATCCTGGGGAGTCCTGCTACATTCTCTAATAGAGTGTCAAGAATCTCTAGAGTAATGGGCAGTGCCTAGGGAAGGAAGGCAGACCAATATGCCAGGCCCTTGATATCGATGCTTGTACTTATGAACCTCATTCTTGTGAAATTGAAACTTAGCCTAGTAATATAGATTGCCTAAGAGTTGCCTCCTGAAAGCCTCTTTGTTGCTCAAATGTGGCCTCTCCAAGCCAAACTCAGCATATAAGCTAACTTCCTTCTCCCCTGTGTGGGACATGACACCTGGGGATGGGTCTACCTGGCACGAAGGGATTATTACAAAGTGCCAACTAATGACACATTTGGAAAAAGACCTTGACCAAAAGGGGGAAATATTAAATACAAATGAGTTTTTATGGCTCAGAAATTTCAAAATGAGTCAGGAGGTCATTCCAGAGGTTACACTTATGCACGTCTCAGGAGGATCTCACTGACTGCCACAGTGTGTTAAGCAGGGGTGCTCCTGAGGGCTTAGAGACATCTAGACACCATGGGCAGGGCAGACAACCCCAGGAAATCAGCACCCTGTTGGTGGGCCTTACCTTGGAATATATGATAATCTATCTCCCCAATGTATCAGAGTTAGACTCATTTATAATTTTCCCACACATGGTTCTTCTGCTGCTTTTATTTGGACCTATAATTAGCACTATACCATTAAATATATGTCCAAGAGTCTTAAATCTTCAGGCTGTTCATATGCTGGTTGAGCCCTGAATCTCAGCAGAATTGCAACCAACACCTACTCTCCAGTTCATCGGAGTCACCCAGGACAACTAACAAAAGGATGATGGTGGACAACATCCATCCCAAAAAACAGAGAGTATCTACAACTGCAAGCAAGACAGTTCCACCCATCTGCCCCATGGGATCTAAGCCACCCTCAATCGGAAGCAGAATGGGCATCACCATGGCCAAATCCTCAAGATTGAGGAATGAACAAAATAAGGGGAGAATGCAACTATGGACCAAAGTAGATTTATTATTATCTAGTAATAGAAGAACTTGTAACATTTATATAAAGACAGTGGTCACTAGAGGTTCTGAGGGGAGAGAGAAGGAAGAATAAGTGGAACATCGGGCATTTGTGGGACATTGGAATTGTTCTGCATGATATGGCAATGACGGATACAGGCCATTATACATTTTGTCAAAACCTATACAATTGTACAGTACAAAGTGAAAACCATAATGTAAACTATAGACCATGGTTAGTAGCAATGCTTCATATGTTTTCATCAGTTTTAACAAATGTACCACACTAATAAAAGAGGTTGTTAATGGGGGGAAGTGTGGGAATGGGGTATATGGGACTCCCCTATGTTTTCAATGTAATATTTATGTAATCTAAAGCTTCTTTAAAAATAAAAAAAATAAAAAATAGATAAATTGAATTGCAGTAAAATTTGGGAAACATCAAAAGACACCATCAGAAAAGTGAAAAGACAACCCACAGAATGGGAGAAAATATTTGTAATTCAGATATCTGACAAGGAACTTGTATCCAGAATATATGAAGAACTTTCCTAACTGAACAATAAAGTTGCAACCTAATTTAAAAATGGGCAATGGTTTGAACAGACATTTCTCAAAAAAAGGTATACAAATGGCCATTAATAAGCACATGAAAAGATGTTCAATAACATTAGTCATTAAGGAAATGCAAATGAAAACCATACTTCATACCCGCTAAGATGACTAAAATTATAAAAAATAAAAAAACAACAATGGCAAAAAAAAAAAAGAGACCATAACTAGTGTTCACAAGGATGTGGAGGAATTGGAACACATATTTATTTCCGGTGGGAATATGAAATGGTGCAGCAACTTTGGAAAACAATTTGTAAAATTCCTCAAAATATTAAACAGAGAGTTGCCAGATGACCCAGCAATTTCATTCCTAGGTGTTTATGCAACAGGCATGAAAACACATATCCACACAAAAATGTATACATGAATGTTCATAGCAGCTTTATACATAATAGCCAAAAATTGAAAAGAACTCAAATGTCCATCAATCAATGAATGGATAAATAAAAGTGGTTTATCAATACAGTGGAATATTATTCAGCAATGAAAAGAATAAAGTACTGATACATGCCATAACATGGAAGAACCTTGAAGACATTATGCTAAGTGAAAGAAGCCAGTCACAAAGGATCACATAAGATATCCTTCCATTTATTTGAAATGTTCAGAACAGGCAAATCCATAGAAACAGACTATAGATTAGATATTGCCAGGGGCTGGAGGAAGTGGGGAATGGACAAGTCTGTGAACAATCCAAAACCCACTGAATTGTATACTTTAAAGAAAGAATTTTATGGTATATGATTATACCTTAATAAAGTGATTATCAAAAACAAAGATGCTGAACTGATTTTACAGTTTTGCTTTATTATTTACAATCTCTCAGGCCTAGTTAGCATTAATATGGTTATGAAGTGAACTTCTAAAGAAGTCTAATATAGAATCTCCCTTTTAGAAAATGAAATTTCAACAAAATAATTTTTAATGAGATATGGAACTTGTCGAAGTAAATCAAACTATTGAAACATGAGTTTGAAAAATAATAAACTTTAGGCTTAAAAAAGTGATGACTACAAAGTTTAGTCAAAAGAAAAATTTTGATAAATTGAAAACATGGAAAAGTGAAAGCATATCATTATTGGTGTTTATTTTATTAATCACAAATGTTATGAAAAAACTAAATTAGTTTATTTGGTCTGGCTGAACATACATTACTTAAAAATAATGCCCAACCTAAAAAAATCGCATGTTTACAATGCCTATACAGTGATACAGTGATTTGAACTAATTACTAGTTACATTTGTTTTACTGAGGTTGCTCAATTAGTTAACATAAACCCAAGTACAGCATATTTCTAGCTTTGATCAAACACACCACAAACATGCACTTTTCCACATATTGTGAAAACAGTCTGTAAGAAACTCTCTTAGGTTGGGTTTCCCAGGAAAAAAGACACAGAAATAGAGATTTATGTACAAGAAGTGTATTGTGGAGTGATCTTAAGAATAAAAGTTGTGAGAATGAAATAAGCAATATTTGGCAAAAGGAGAAGTTGAACTTTGATTAAATTGCAAGAAAGGCCTCAGCACATCCCAAATGGAGCTTTGGAGCTCAATGGCTCTTCAGAGTTGTCCCAAATTGAGAGAAGAAGGATTTTTGTACTTCCACACTGGTCAATCATTAAATGTGGGCTACCCTTGGGGATCAGCAAAACCTTTAGTGAAGCAATTCCTTCCTCTGAAGGCAATTCCTGGGGAAGGATTAGCTATGAACCATCAACAGGTAATATTTCTGGAAGCTGAGGAAATGAGTGGTTTGGTCCTGAAGGGGTTATCTAGACAGGACATCACACATGCACCACAGTCTGCCCCTTGCACTGCTTGCATCTACTTATTTTGTATAAAACATTTGCTCCATCTGGATACAGCTTCTCCAGGATTCTTGTTGCTCTCTTGTCCTAGGAAAATTTATTACAGCTGATCTCAGTACTGCAACAAATATTAAATACCCCACTTCACTATTTCCCATTCTAAATTCTCCTTGCCTTTGGCTAGAACCTCTGCTGGTCTAGGTGGCTTACTCTTTGGGGTGACCCAGCCCCTCGTTGCCATGAGATATGATCCCCTGGTCACTTGCTCTCCTCAGGGCTAAGGTGTTATTCATTTACTTTCAAAATTAGGCTGGAGAATACTAAGAGATGTGCCAGCGAATTATGTGGATGCTAAACCTCTTCTTTCCTACCATTGTGTAACAGTGGAGAACCTGGGTTATTTTAAATGCAGTCCAAAGGCACACCTAGTTTCTCACATCTGGGGAGCACTGTAAAAAGCCAGCACTTAAAAGAGTCCAGCTAGGATGCATCAGAAGAATACATTGGAAGGTGTGGAACCAGTGTTCTGCCATAGTGGTTGTTATATATTTTGACTCTCACACCTGCAGTTTGATCATTTAAAACTAAGTGAGATACACAAAGTTGTGATGACTTTTTGGCACCAAAGACAAAGAACCAATTTGGAAGCCATTTAGAATTTGACAGTACTGACCTCAAGTTCACCTTTACTATTGACTAAATGCCTTGGAACAAGAGTATTTGATTTTTTTTGATTGGCTGTCATGTTATCTACTTTATGCTAAATCCAACATTCTGTGTTTAGTTTCAGATTATTTTCATCTTGCATCTGTCCCAATGATGGATTTAAAATGAAATTCACTCTTGACTTTGACTTTTTTCCCTCTATACATTTCTCAGGAAAATTTTTGCAAACAGGAAGATCAAGTAGACTACATGGAATGAATAAATGTGTTTTTTATCATCTCTTTTAAAACATGTAGACATGAAGTAATAATAAAAATACACCAATTAAGGAAGGAAAAGGAAAAATAAATTTAAATTGGAAAATATTTTTTGAGGCAGTGGTATATTTTCATAGTCCATTCTTCCTCAGCTGTTTTACACTTTTACCAAATTCAGGAAACAAACCCTGAATGACTTTGTTTAATGTGTAGAGGGGGTTCTGTCATGAGAACAAAGTTGCACGTGTGTCACATGTAATTAAGCCAAGAAACTCACAACTGAAAAATATCCCATCCTGCTCTTGTCTTATTGCGTACAATTTCTAAAGAGAGTTGCACTGTTCCAAGCTCCCAGAGATAGTCTTTCTGGTGGATGATCTCTCTGTATTAGCCTTAATAAAACTTTCCAAAGACAGAACTAGGAGAACTTTTTCTTTCCTCCAAAGAAGTGGATCTGTATACAAGTTAAGAGCTATGAAAGCGAGCTTTAACGTAATCTGCTGCCCTTCCTGTGGGGAGGAAAGGAGATGTTCCCCAGCATGAAAGGGAAAAGGGGGTGGTATGCTGGCAGAGGGGAAGGAGACAGAGTTTTCAGACAGCCTGAACACCCCCAAGGAAACTGAGTTCTTCCAGGTCTGCAAGGGAGATCGGTGAGGCTTAGAGAGTTCATGATTATTTGCCTCAGGCTTCCCTGGAGAGATGGCCACTAGGTCTTATCCGTTAGAGAGGCCAGCTAGGTACGGTCTTGACCTTTATGAAAAGTAACTAGACATTTAGGAGCTGGTTGCTTAGATGCCCCATAATCATTAAAAATAGATCACAAATAGCCAACTTCACACTTACATTTCAAGCATAATATTGATCCTTAAATTCAACCTGACTGGAGAAAATAGAGATGCGCTAATAGATTTAGATAATTCCTTCTGTGAACTTCCAGTCATTTTATCCAGCCTCCTCCTCCCTCTCAGACTCCCAAATCTCCATCCCACCTACCACTCTCCTCATCCACATCTTCTCTGGGTTCCAATCTCAGTTCTGCTGTTGTTTTGCTGTGTGATCTTGGACAAGCGACTTCACCTCTTTGAGTCTCAGTTTTTTTCATCTGTGGAATGGGAATAGTAATAGCTAGCCATAAACATGAAATAATATAAGCAAAGGCTATAATGCAGGTACTTATTCTAAAGAAGAAAAAAAAAATCTCAGGAGACTAAAACTCCCAAATTACAAATAGAAAATTAATTCTATTTTCTTATGGAAGAAATTTGCTTTATTTTTCAGTTGTCCTGACATCTTCTATTCACACATTATATATTGTGAAACCAATTATTCAAACATAAAGTTCATTGAACATTGATAGCTCTAAAGTTATATTTATTCTAGTTCTTTTTTGAGAATGAGACAAATGAAAAATCTAGTTTAAATATACATTGAAAGAGATTTAAGTACAATTGTTTATGGGTACATTTAGTCTATACTTGTTTAATTACTTCAAATAAAATTTGTGGCTGCTTAGAAATAGTACTGCCAATATTTTAAAATAGTACATCAACCAATAAGAAGTATTCACTGTTTCAATTTTTAAAAAGTGATATTAAAATAATACAATGATTATATGTATTATTGATTAGGCAAAGAACTATTAAACAGGTAATAATTTTTTGCTTTATAAAGGCAAAACATTTTAGCCAAAATTTAATATTCTCTCTTCTTTGATTGGAAAACCAAAATTGAATCTATATGACAACTCTTGGATTAAATGCTATAATTGAGGCATAAGGAAATTACTTTTTATTAGAGTTACCAATCTTCCACCTTCCTTCCCCTGAAAAAAAGAAACTCTGTATTGTTCTGTATACTCAGTTTAGTTTAGATTATGGATTTAACATATGATCTCCTTGCCTTAGCTTTGCATAGCACTAAGATGATACATTATGTTTTTATGTGATAATGGGAGACAAACTGTAATCAATAAGAATTTTAAAACCTTTAAGGATTATGTAAGTTGAATGCACCACAATATGCTGCTTTTAAAAATAGTTGAAGATTTTCCTTCCCTGAAAATTGTTGTACTTGATAGCAGAGCCTCCTTGTGGGGAATTAGTAGTATTTCAGGCTTTCTAGTTGAAGGTGAAATGCCGTTTTAATTCCCCCTCTTCACAATGGGAGCATGTGTAGTAGAGCTACCAAGAAAATAAACACTTGCCTGTGGACCCCTGACCTCCACGAATCAACAGGAACTTATTGACCCCCAGGAAGCAGTGAGCAAGGTGCTGCCTCTTCTTTGGTCTGTAGTCCTGGTAGCTAAAGGTAAAGCAGTGTTAAACTTTTTTCCACTCCAATTGATTAGGTTCTTCAGAGAGAGAACAACAGGTTGACTGATTATTTGTTTACTTTTAAACTGATCCATGTAGTTGCACCTTTGGACATATTAACTTAGGCATATGTATGTATTGTCTGAAGCTAGTAGGTTAATTTTTCTACTTTTGACCAGAGAATATATTCCTCTGAGGAAAGGTGGCCTTATCCAACAAAGCCCCATGCTTTGGGAGAGATAGCCTAGCCAGCTCAACTTTGTGGATGAATAGGATGACACATGTTAGAACCTGGTAGCTTGTGCTTTCCTATCCAGTGATACTACCCAGCTGAAGGAGGAACGACCAGGACCAAGGGAGTGGTAATATAATAAGAGGATAAAACACAATATTGGATATAAAAACAATCTGAATACAAGGGCAAGGGGAAACATAACCATATAGTTAGAAATAAAAAGATAGGACTGACTTAGGGCTTAACAGAATGTTCTCTAGGATTTTTTTTTTAACTAGTTAACTGCACAACTCAGAAATGTTGCTATGGTCTCATACTTTCAGGGGGAGGCCCAGGCTATTATTGGACAGAAAAGGCAATACTTACAGACAACAGGCATGAAAATCCCAGGGCCCACTGCATCCAGTAAATAGGTAAATTATTTCATTCCCTCCAAGGCCAAGTGGAGGAAGTTGATTTCCCTTCTGTAACATAGACATCTCAGAATGCTCTTTTGTGGTGCATTTTCCTCATTATTTTTTAAAGTAATACTATGCTTATTGTAAAAAATACAATAAGGTGAATTTTTAACAACTGAAGAGCACCAATAATTATATTGATTGATAAAAATATTATTTGGTAATAATATTATTATTTTGTAGATATCCTTCTAGACTTGTTTCAATGCAAGTCTGTTTTACAAAAATGAGGTCATTCCTAACAAATTATTTTATAAACACGATTTTTCTTTAATAAAGCATTATGGATATAATTTCATATCAGTAAATACAGATTTTCATAATAAACATCAGCATTTATCAACCATTTCCTCTATGTAGACATCATGTGAAGTGTTCTATATGCATTATATAAATTACTCCATCTTTATTCCTAGGGCCACTTTTCAGACCTGGGCACTGGGAGGTGGAGCCCAAGTAGAGAAAGGTAGTCTTGCTGCACTGAGAAGGTAGAGATCAAAGCTTGAGGTAGCCAAAGTAGCTGGAATTTGTAGACCAGGGTACCAGAAAAGAGGGAGCTATGAGTTAGAAGGAGACAGAAGTCTGCCTGGAGGGTCCCTCATAGATTCTTGGTACAGACATACCTCCTTTTATTGTGTTTTGCTTTATTGTGCTTCACAGATATAGTGTTTGTTACAAATTGAAGATTTGTGGCAACCCACGTCGAGCAAATCTATCGGGACCATTTTCCCAACAGCATGTGCTCATTTTGTGTCTCTGTGCCACATTTTAATTATGGTATGTACATTGTTTTTTTAGAAATAATGGCATTGCACTCTTAATAGACTACAGTATAGTGTAAATATAATTTTTATATGCACTGTGAAACCAAAAAGTTCATGTGACTCATTTTATTGCAATATTTGTTTTATTGTGGTGGTCTGGAATTGAATGTTCAATATTTCTAAGGTATGCCTTTATAGGGCTGGGCAGCCTATGTGCAGGACAAAATATAATGGGGCCTAGGAGAAAGTGGCTACTGTAGGACTGAGTGATGAACAGAGATACCTAAAATTGCTCTGGACTGGATGATATTGGAGTTCTAGTTGAGGGAGAATGGAGGGATCTCACTGAGCACCTCAGTTATTCATGTAAGACCACAGAAAGGCTATACCTTGAGAGTATAAACCAAGCCATCAAATAAAAGCTACATCTAGGACAAAAAAAAAATATTAAAGTATAATGGCTTGAACAAAGAATAAAACCAAGCCTGAAAGGATCTAAACGCAAAATCCAGATTCTCTACAATATTCACAATGTTAAGCAGATAATAAAAGAAAACCAGACAAGGAAAAAACAAACTAAATTCTAACCCATAATCAAGGTTAAAAAAAAAAAAGGAAAAGCAGTAAATAAATAGACCCTAATATAATCCAGATGTTGGAAATAGAAGACAAAGACAGTTATTACAAATATGTTCAAAGACTTAAAGGGCAAGATGTGCATAATATGTGAACAGATGGGAAATCTCAGCAGAGAATTAGAAACTCTACTTTCTTTGGTCTGTTCTAGAACTTCATATAAATGGAGTCTATAATATGTGCTCTTTTTTATCTAGATTTTTATTTTGAGAAAATTCCTTATCATTTATCTATGTTGGATGCATCAGTAGCTCTTCTCTTATTGCAGAATAAAAAAGTGAGATAGTTAGATGCTTACATCCAAATGTAGAGTCACAGTGATTGCAATAGCTGCAAATACAGATTCATACAAGAGTGTTTTCTTCACAATCCATTACCTCAAGAAATGTAGCAAATTCTGATGTATTTTTTCAAATTGGTGAACATTGCTTGATAAAATTATATACAAAACAATATAATTTTTCAATTTATAAAGCAGTTGCATTTCTAGAAACTCCATTGTATATTAGAGCCATGTTTAAAATACTATGTTTCTATGCAGAATGGAATAAAGATATGGGCTTACATAATTATTCACAAAGTTTTCAGCTCTTTAAATGTCTAGTGGGACGTTTGAAAGTTGTATGGGATGTGGGTCAATTCTGCATTCAATAGAATCCTCCCATGCTTTTCAGGTCCCCACTCACTAAATTCTAGTAACATTGTGACAACCAAAATTTTTCAAAATGCCCTTTATAGAGCAGTAATACTCTTATTGGCAAAAGCTACTTTGTGTCTTTTCATCAGTCTTAACATCTTTCAAATTCATATATTTTATTTTTTAAAATGTTGAAAAGGTGCCATGCTTGAAGAATGTGCTCAGAGTGAACATAGTCTCTGCTCCCTCCCTAGCTACTCTTCTTGGCAGTGCCATTTGGATTATCAATAATTCCTGGTGGAATAACACAGAGACCATAGAAATAGGCAGTATTCTGAGGACATGTAAAAAACCACCTGGAAACTCCAAAATCTTGGATGTTAAAAGACCAGCTGAGGTGCTTGCTGAGAGTAAAGGGAACATGGACTGGGTAGTGAAAGAAGGTAGTGATAAATATTAACTTTAACCATGTGACCAGTTACAGAAATGAGGACTGTAATGGTCATGAGTATGTCTTCCTTGTTTTATTATGAGTATGATTATATATGTACATAAAACAAATATTTTCATTTTCTTCCCTTTTTCCCTTATCATATGACATAAGTTTTATTAGCTTCATGTTGTAATATTTAAGGATGTCAAGTTTAGGAGTGAATATTACCCAAGGGGGACTTCTGGGAAGATGGCTGACTAGTAACACACAGGAATCTCTTCTCCAGAAAAATAGCTAGAGAACAGGCTGAAACAGACCCAAAATAGATCTTCTAGGGTTTAGGACAGCAGGGGAAGACTGCACACCACCGAGAGGAGAGAGGGACAAAAGAGAGAAATCGCAACGACAGAACCAGAACCGTGAGTTTTTAATCAGCAGCTGCGGCTACTGCCGGCACCCTCCCCCACACTCCTTAGAATTCTCAGGCCTCTGGGCCTGCGACTACAGACAAATGGGGCTCCAGGGATCTACCACTCCCAGAAAGGGGAGATAGAGGGACACAGCCTTAGGCTGACTCAGGTTTTGACGTGCAAATTTGGGCTGCGGAGCCCCACAGACTCCTCCACACAGCAGTTTGTCCTGGGAGCCTAGAAAGGACTGCAGAAATTCGACCCTCGCAATCTCCCTCTCTTATAGCCTGGACTAATTGTTGAGGACTCCACAGGAGAGGGGAGAGAGAGCCTGGGGCTGACACCCTGCTTTTGACTCCCAGGTTTGGTCTGCCCTGTCCGGAGAGCCAGTCTAGGCTGGGTGGGGCTGCGCCATTGTTTGCCTTGGAGCCTGCAAGGGGTTAAAGATATTCAAATCTCCCAATCTCCTCCTCTACTAACAGGGACTGATTGTCGCGGATTCAGAGGGGAGAGGAAATATTTCCCAGCTGGGAAAAGGGAGGGGGCTGCCAGAGAAGGCTGGAGAACTGTCTCCGAAAGTTAACATTAAAAGACTCTTAGCCCCCAGACAGGAAGCTCTATCACATTGATCTGGTCTGTGTCACAACAAATACAGTCCGACCAGGCATTGAATTGAGAGCTGCCAACGAGCGCCATCTCCTGGCAGACCAAGGAAGTGCACATAAGAAAATTAAACAGGAGAAGCTTTCCTGGCCTCTATAGCCTCCCTGCCCAAAGCCCTAG
>JAQZBX010088423.1:0-12749 GCA_029593785.1 Cabassous unicinctus
TTCAAAAGTGAAAAAGCAGCAGCTTTGGCATAGAAAAGGCAGTGTTTTGACATTCATTGTAATTGAGAACAGGTGCAAAGCTGCCAATATATTGGGTATGTTGCTTCATTTTGAAAACTGAAGAAACCAGTGTTTTGCCATAGTATTAGGTAAAAGCAGTGTTTTTACATTGATAATGAGTGAAAGCAATCACATAGCAGCCAAACAAACAAGTATCTTACTTAACTTTCAAAGTTCAATTAACTGCTACATTCTCAGCCTGTTATGGGAAACCAGGGTTTTGAAGATTAATTTAAGTGAAATCACAGGCAAAGCAGCAAATAAAGACAAATCATATTTAGATTTGTAAAATGAAGAAATCGTTGCATTGGCTTAGCATTAGGCAAAAGCTGTGTGTTGACATGTGAGTGAAAGGAGGGGCATAGCAGCCAAACAAACGAAAATCTTCCTTAACTTTCAAACTTGAAGTAACTACTGCTTTCACAGAGAGATAGGTGAAACCAGTTTCTGGAAGATGTTTGTAAATGAATACACAGGCAAATCAGCCAATGAAACAAGTTTCCTTTTTTTTCTAAAGCAGAAAATTCAATGCATTCAGCCAAATTAGGGAAAAACAGTGTTTTCAAGTTGATTGTAATTGAAAACGCATTTATAGCATTGTAAAAAACAAGAATCTTACTTAGATTTCGAAAGTGAGGAACGGGCCGCTTTGGCATAGTAATAGCAGTGTTTTTAGATTTATTGTAAGTGAAAACAAGTGCATAGCTGCCAATGTAATGAGTATATTGCTTAGTTTTGAAAACTGAAGAAACCAGTGTTTGGGCATAGTATTAGGTAAAAGAAGTGTTTTTATATTGATAATGAGTGAAAGCAAGGGCATAGCAGCCAAACAATCAAAATTTTACTTACCCTACAAACTTGAAGTAACTACTGCATTTAAAGAGAGTTAGGTGAAACCAGTGTCTTGAAGTTGTTTGAAAATCAATACACATGCAAATCAGCCATTGAAACAAGTTTTTTTTGCTTTTCTAAAGCAAAGGACTCAATGCATTCAGCCAAACGTAGGGAAAAGCAGAGTTTTCAAGTTGACTGTAATTGGAAACACATGCATACCATTGTAAGAAACAAGAAACTTACTTAGATTTCCAAAGGGAGGAACCAGCAGCTTAGGCATAACAAAAGGAGTGTTTTGGCATTCACTGTAAGTGAAAAAAATGCATAGCTGTCTAATGAGTATATTGCCTAATTTTGAAAATGGAAGAAACCAGTGTTTTGGCATTGCATTAGGTAAAATCAGTGTCTTTACATTGATAATGAGTGAAAGCAAGCACATAGCAGCCAAACAAATGTATCTTACTTAACTTTCAAAGTTGAATTATCTGCTGCATTCAGATCTTGTTACAGGAAATCAGAGTTTTGAAGATAAATTTAAGAGAAAAAACAGGCATAGCAGCAATTAAAAGACAAATCTTAGTTGGATTTCTATAGTGAAGAAATCCCTGCATTGCCTTAAATTTATGCAAAACCTGTGTGTTGACATTTGAGTGAAAGCAAGAGCATAGCAGGAAAAGAAACAAGAATCTTACTTACATTTCAAACTCGAAGTAACTGCTGTAATCATAGAGAGTTAGGTGTAACCAGTCTCTTGAAGTTGATTGGAAATGATTACACATGTAAATCAGCAAATGAAACAAGTTTCTTTTAGGTTTTCTAAAGCAAAGAACTCAATGCATTCAGCCAACGTTAGGGAAAAGCAGTGTTTTCAAGTTGATTATAATTGAAACCACATGTATATCACTGAAAGAAAAAAATCTTACTTAGATTACGAATGTGAGGAACTGGCAGCTTTGGCATTGTAAAAGCATTGTTTTGCCATTCATTGTAAGTGAAAACAAGTGCATAGCTCCCAAAGTAATGAGTATATTTTTTAGTTTTAAAAAATGAAGAAACCATGTTTTGGCATAGTATTAGGTAAAAGTAATGTTTTTACATTGACAATGAGTGAAAGCAAGTGCATTGCTGCCAAAAGAAAAAGTATCTTACTTAACATTCAAAGTTGAATCAACTGCTGCATTCCCAGCCTGTTATGGGAAACCAGTGTTTTGAAGATGAATTTAAGTGAAAACACAGGCATAGCACCAAAGAAAAGACACACTTTAATTAAATTAGTAAAGTGTAGAAATCACTGCATTGGCTTAGCCTTAGGGAAAAGCTAAGCGTTGACATGTGAGTGAAAGCAAGGGCATAACAGCCAAACAAACAAAAAAACTTACATGCCTTTCAAACTTGAAGTAACTACCGCTTTCACAGAGAGATAGATGAAACCAGTGTCTTTAAGTTGTTTGTAAATGAATACTCATGAAAATCAGCCAAGGAAACAAGTTTCTTTTCTGATTTCTCAAGCACAGAAATCAACGCATTCAGCCGTTAGAGAAAAGCAGTGTTTTCAGGTGGATTGTAATTAAAAACACATGTATAGCATTGTAAGAAACAAGAACCTTACTTAGAATTCCAAAGTGTCGAATCGGGAGATTTGGCATAGTGAAAGCGGCGTTTTGACATTCTTTGGAAGTGAAAAGTATTGCATAACTGCCAAATTAATGAGTATATTTCTTAGTTTTGAAAACCGTAGAAAGCAGTGTTTTGGCACAGTATTAGGTAAAAGCAGTGATTTTACATTGATAATGAGAGAAAGCAAGTGCATAGCAGCCAGACAAACAAGTATCTTACTTAACTATCAAAGTTGAATTAACTGCTGCATTCACAGCCTGTTACGGGATACCAGTGTTTTGAAGGTGAATTTAAATGTAAACACAGGCATTGCAGCAAATAAAAGAAAAATATTGTTTAATTTTTTAAAGTGAAGAAACGTCTGCATTGGCTTAGCCTTAAGGAAATCTGTGTGTTGACATGTGAGTGAAGGAAAGGGCATAACAGCCAAAAAACATGAAACTTACTTACCTTTCAAACTTGAAGTAACTACTCCAATCACAGAGATTTAGGAGAAACCAGTGTCTTGAAGGTGTTTCTAAATTAATACACAGACAAATCAGCTAATGAAACAAGTTTCTTTTTGATTTTCTAAAGCAAAGAATTCAATGCATTCAGCCAACGTTAGGGGAAAAAAGTGTTTTCTAGTTGATTGGAATTTAAAACACATGTATAGCATTGTAAGAAACAAGAAACTTACTTAGATTTCCAAAGTGAGGCCCCAGCAGCTTTGGCATAGTAAAAGCAGCCTTTTGACATTCATTGTAAGTGAAAAGAAGTGCATAGCTGCCAATATAATGTGGATATTGCTTAGTTTTGAAACCTGAAGAAATCAGTGTATTAGGATAGTATGAGGTAAAAGCAGTGTTTTTACATTGATAATCAGTGAAAGCAAGCACATAGCAGCCAAACAAACAAGTATCTTATGTAACTTCAAAGTTGATATAACTGCTGTATTCACATCTTGAGAGGGGAAATCAGTCTTTGGAAGATGAATTTAAGTGTAAACACAGGCATAGGATCAAATAAAAGACAAATCTTAATTAGTTTTGTAAAGTGATGTTCCCACTGCATTGGATTAGCCTTAGGCAAAAGCTGTGTGTTGACATGTGAGTGTAAGCAGCGGCATATCAGCAAAACAAACAAGAATCTTACTTACATTTCAAACTTGAAGTAGCTTCTGCATTCACAGAGAGTTAAGAGAAACCAGTGCTTGAAGTTGTTTCTAAAGGAATACACATGCAAATCAGCCAATGAAACAAATTTCTTTTTTGGTTTTCTAAAACAAAGAACTCAATGCATTCAGCCAACTTTAGGGAAAATCAGTATTTTCAAGTTGATTGTAGTTGAAAACACATTTATAGCACTGTAAGAAACAAGAATCTTTCTTAGATTTCCAAAATGAAAAACCAGTAGATTTGGCATAGTAAAAGCAATGTTTTATCATTCATTGTAAGTGAGAATTAGTGCTTAGCTGCCAATGTAATGACTATATTGCTTAGTTTTGAATACAGAAGAAACCTGTGTTTTGGCATAGTATTAAGTAAAAGCAGGGTTTTTACACTTATAGTGAGTGAAAGAAAGTGCATAGCAGCAAAACAAACATGTACCTTACATATCTTTCAAAGTTGAATTAACTGTTGAGTTCACAACCTTTTAGGGGAAATCAATGTTTTGAAGATGAATTGAAGTGAAAATACAGTCATAGTAGCAAATATAAGACAAACCTTATTTAGATTTGTAAAGTGAAGAAATCACTGCATTGGCTTAGCCTTAGGCAAAAGCTTGGTGTTGACATGTGATTGAAATCAAGGGAATAGCAAATAAACAAACAAGAATCTTCTTTACCTTTCAAACTTGATGTAACTACTGCATTCACAGAGAGTTATGTGTAACCAGTGCCTTGAAGTTGTCTGTAAATGAATACGCAGGCAGATCATCCAATGAAATTAGTTTTTTTGTTTGTTTGTTTGTTTTCTAAAGCAAAGAACTCAATGCATTTAGCCAACGTTAGGGAAATGCAGTGATTTCTACATGATTGGAATTGAAACATATGTATAGCATTGTAAGAAACTTGAATCACACTTAGATATCAAAAGTGAGGAACCGGCAGCTTTGGCAAAGTAAAAGCGGTGTTTTGCAATTCATTGTAAGTGAAAACATGTGCATAGCTGCCAAAGTAATGAGAATATTCCTTAGTTTTGAAACCTGAAGAAACCAGTGTTTGGGGATAATATTAGGTAAAAGCAGTGTTTTTACATTGGTAATAAGTGAAAGACGTGCACAGCAGCCAAACAATGTATCTTACTTAGCTTTAAAAGTTGAATTAACTTCTGCATTCACAGCCTGTTATGGGAAACCAGTGTTTTGAAGATGAATTTAAGTGAAAACACAAGCATAGCAGCAAATAAAAGGAAATATTATTTAATTTTGAGAAGTGAAGAATCCACTGCCTTGGCCTCACCTTAGGCAAATCTGTGTGTTGTCATGTGAGTGAAAGCAAGCGCACAGCAGATTAACAATCAAGAATCTTACTTACCTTTCAAACTTGAAGTAACTACTGCATTCACAGAAAGATAGGTGAAACCAGTGTCTTGAAGTTGTTTGTAAATGAATACACATGCAATCAGCCAATGAAACTAGTTTCTTTTTCGGTTTTCTAAACCAAGAACTCAATGCATTCAGCCAACCTTAGGGAAAAGCAGTGTTTTCAGGTTGATTGCTATTGAAAGCACATGTATAGCATTGTAAGAAACAAGAATCTTACTTAGAATTTGAAAGTGAGGAACCGGCAGCTTTGGCAGAGTAAAAGCAGTGTATTGACATTCATTGTAAGTGAAACAAGTGCACAGCTGCCAATATAATAAGTATATTGCTTCGTTTTGAAAACTGAGGAAACAAGTGCTTTGTGATTGTGTTCGGTAAGAGCCGTGTTTTTACACTGATAATGAGTGAAACAAGACCATAGAAGCCATTCAAATATGTATATTACTTCTCTTTCAAAGCTGAATTAACTGCTGAATTTACAGGCTACTAGAGGAAACCAGTGTTTTGAAGATGAATTGAAGTGAAAACACATGCATAGCAGCAAATAAAAGACAAATCTTATTTAGTTTTGTAATGTGAAGAAATCACTGCATTGACTTATCCTTAGGCAAAATATTTGTGTTGACGTATGAGTGAAAGCAAGGGCATAGCAACCAAACAAAAAGAATCTTACTAACCTTTCAACCTTGAAGTAACTACTGCATTCACAGAGCCTTAGGTGAAACCAGTGTCTTGAAATTGTTTGTACATGAATACACAGGCAAATCAGCCAATGTAACAAGATTTTTATTTCTAAAACAAGGAACTCAATGCATTCACCCCAAGTTTGGGAAAAGCAGTGATTTCAAGTTAATGGGAATTGAAAGCACATGTATAGCATTGTAAGAAACAAGAATCTTACTTAGATTTTGAAAGTGAGGAACAGGCAGCTTTGGCATAGTAAAAGCAGTGTTTTGACATTCATTGTAAGTTAAAACAAGTGCAAAGCTGCCAATGTAATGAGTATATTGTTTAGTTGTGAAAACTGAGGAAACGAGTGTTTTGGCATACTATTAGGAAAAAGCAGTGTTTTTACATTGATAATGAGTGAAAGCAAGGGCCTACCACCCAAACAAACAAATATCTTACTAAACTTTCAAAGTTCAATTAACTGTTGCATTCACAGGTGGTTACGGGAAACCAGTGTTTTGAAGATGAATTTAAGTGAAAACACAGGCACAGCAGCAAATAAAGGACAAATCTTATTTACTTTTGTAAAGCGAAGAGACCACTGCCTTGCCTTAGCCATAGGCAAAAGTTGGTTGTGTTGATATGTGAGTGAAAGAAAGGGCATAGCAGCCAAACAAAGAAGAACCTTCTTTACCTTTCAAACTTGGAGTAACTACTGCATTCACAGAGAGATATGTGAAACCAGGGTTTTAAAGTTGATTGTAAATGAATACACATGAAAATCAGCCAAAGAAACAAGTTTCTTTTCTGGTTTTCTAAAGCAAATAACTGAATGCATTTGCCAACTTCAGGGAAAAGCAGTGATTTCAAGTTGGTTGCAACTCTAAACAAATGTATAGCATTGTAAGAGACAAGTGTCTTACCTTGATTTCGAAAGTGAGTAACTGGCAGCTTTGACATATTAAAAGCAGTGTTTTGACATTCATTCTAAGTGAAAACAAGTGCATAGCTGCCAAGGTAATGAGTATAGTGCTTAGTTTTGAAAATGGAAGAAACTTGTGTTTTTGCATAGTATTATGTAAAAGCAGTGGTTTTACATTTATGAGTGAAAGCCAGTTAATAACAGCCAACCAAACAAGTGTAATACTTAACTTTCAAAGTTGAATTAACTGTTGAATTTCCATCTGGTTATGGTAAACCAGGGTTTTGAAGATGAATTTAAGTAAAAACACAGGCATAGCAGTAAATAAAAGCCAAATCTTATTTAGTTTTGTAAAGTGAAGAAACCACTTCATTGGCTTAGGCTTAGGCAAAAGCTGTGTTATGTGAGTGAAAGCAAGGGCATAGCAGCCAAACAAACAAGAATATTACTTATCTTTCAAACTTGAATTAACTACTGCATTCACAGAGAGATAGGTGAATCCATTGTCTTAAAGTTTTTTGTAAATGATTACACATAAAATCCGCCAATGAAACAAAATATTTTTTGGTTTTCTAAAGCAAAGACCTCCATGCATTCACCCTACGTTAGGGAATAAGCAGTATTTTCAAGATGATTGTAATTGAAAACACAAGCATAGCATTGTAAGAAACAAGAATCTCACTTAGATTTCGAAAGTGAAGAGCTGGCAGCTTTGGCATAGTAAAACCAGGGTTTTATCATTCATTGTAAGTGAAAAAAAAATGCATAGCTGTCAATGCAATGAGTATATTGCTTAGTATTGAAAACTGAAGACTCCAGTGCTTTTGCATAGTATTAGGTAAAAGCAGTGTTTTACATTGATAATGTGTGAAAGCAAGGGCATAGCAATCAAACAAACTAGAATCTCACTTACCTTTCAAACGTGAAGAAACCACTGCATTCACAGAGAGTTAGGTGAAAAAAGTGTCTTGAAGTGGATTGTAAATGAATACACATGCAAATCAGCCAACGAAACAAGTTTTTTTTGGATTTCAAAAGCAAATAACTCACTGCATTCAGCCAATGCTAGGGAAAAGCAGTGTTTTCCAGTTGATTGTATTTGAAAACACATGTATAGCATTGTAACAAAGAAGAATCTTATTTAGATATCCAAAGTGAGGAACCGGCAGATTTGGCATAGTGAAAGCATTGTTTTGATGTTCATTGGAAGTGAAAACAAGTGCATAGCTGCCAATGTAATGAGTATATTTTTTAGTTTGGAAGCTGAAAAAACCAATGTTTCGGCCTATTATTAGGTAAAAGCACTGTTTTACATTGATAATGAGTGAAAGCAAGCACATAGCAATGAAACAAACAAGTATCTTGCTTAACTTTCAAAGTTGAATTAACTGCTGCATTCACAGCCTGTTAGGTGAAACCATTGTTTTGAACATGAATTTAAATGAAAACACGGGCATAGCATAAAATAAAGCACAAATCTTATTTAGTTTTGTAAAGTGAAGAAACCACTGTATCAGCTTAGCTTTCAGCAAAAGGTGTGTGTTGACATCTGAGTGAAAGCAACGGCATAGCAGCCAAAAAAAAACAAGAATCTTACTTACCTTTCAAACTTTAAAGAACGTCTGCATTCAAAGAGAGTTAGTTGAAACCAGTGTCTTAAAGTTGATTTTTAATGGATACACATGCAAATCAGCCAATGAATCAAGTTTCTTTCTTAATTTTCTAAAGCAAAGAACTCAATGCATTAAGCCAACGTTAGGGCAAAGCATTGTTTTCAAGTTGACTGTAATTGAATACACATGTATAGAATTGTAAGAAACAAGAATCTTACTTAGATTTCCAACGTGAGGAACCGGCAGCCTTGGCATAGAAAAAGCAGTGTTTTGACATTCAAGTAATTGAAAAAAGTACACAGCTGCCAAAGTAATGAGTATATTGGTTAGTTCTGAAAACTGAAGATACCAGTGTTTTGGCATAGTATTATGTAAAAGGACTGTTTTTACATTGGTAATGAGTGAAAGCAAGCGCAAAGTAGCTAAACAGCCAAGTATCTTACTTTACTTTCAAAGTTGAATTAGCTGCTGCATTCACAGCCTGTTAGGGGAAACCAGTGTTTTGAAGATGAATTTAAGTGAAAACACAGGCATAGCAGCAAATAAAAGACAAATCTTATTTAGATTTTTAACGTGAAGTAACCACTGCATAGGCTTAGCTTTAGGCAAATCTGGGAGTTGACATGTGAATGAATGCAGGGCATTTCAGCCAAACAAAGAAGAATCTTCCTTCGTTTTCAAACTTGAAGTTACTACTGCATTCACAGAGAGATCAGTGAAACCAGTGACTTGAAATTGTCTGTAATGAATACACATGCAAATCAACCAATGAAACAAGTTTCTTTTTTTGTTACTACAGCAAAGAACTCAATGTATTCTGCCAATGTTAGGGAAAAGCAGTGTTTTAAAATCGACTGTAATTGAAAACACATGTATAGCACTGTAAGCAACAAGAATCTTACTTAGATTCCAAAGTGAGGAACCAGCAACTTTGGCATAGTAAAAGCCGTGTTTTCCCAAGAATTGTAAGTGAAAACAAGTGCATAGCAGCCAATGTAATGAGTACCTTGTTTAGTTTTGAAAGCTGAATAAAGAAGTGTTTTGGCATAGTATTAGGTAAAAGCAATGTTTTTACAATGATAATAAGTGAAAGCAAGGGCATAGCAGCCGAAAAACAAGTATCGTAGTTAATTTTCAAAATTGAATTAACTGCTGCATTCACAGCCTGTTACGGTAAACGAGTGTTTCGAAGATGAATGTAATTGGAAACACAGACATAGTAGGAAAGAAAAGACAATTCTTTTTTAGTTTTGTAAAGTGAAGAAATCACTGCATTGGTTTAGCCTTAGGCAAAAGCTGTGTGTTGACATGTGAGTGAAAGCAAGGGCATAGCAGACAAACAAACAAGAGTCTTAGTTACCTTTCAAACTTGAAGTAACTACTGCATTCACAGAGAGTTAAGACAAACCAGTGTCTTGAAGTTGTTTGTAAATGCAACCACATGCAAATCAACCAATTAACAAGTTTCTTTTTTGGTTTTCTGAAGCAAGAATTCAATGCATTCCCCCACGTTAGGGAAAAGCATTTTTTTAAAGTTGATTGTAATTGAAAAAGCATGTATAGCATTGTAAGAAACAAGAATCTTACTTAGATATCCAAAGTGAAGAACCGGAAGCTTTGACATAGTAAAAGCAGTGTTATGCAATTCGTTGGAAGTTAAAAGAAGTGTATAGCTGCCAATGTAATGAGTATATTGCTTAGTCTTGAAAACTAAAGAAACCAGTGTTTTGGCATAGTATTAGGTAAAAGCAGTGTTTTTACACTGATAATGAGTGAAAGCAAGTGCATAGCAGCCAACATACAAGTATCTTACTTAACTTAAAAAGTTGAATTAACTGCTGTAATCACAGCCTGTTATGGGAAACGAGTGTTTTGAAGATTAATTTAAGTGAAAACACAGGCATAACAACAAATAAATGACAAATCTTATTTAGTTTTGTCAAGTGAAGAAACCACTTCATTGGCTTAGCCTTTGGCAAAACCTGTGTGTTGACATGTGAGTGAAAGCAAGGGCCTAGCAGCCAAACAAACAAGAATCTTACTTACCTATCAAACTTTAAGTAGCTACTGCATTCACAGAGAGATAGGTGAAACCTGTGTCTTGATGCTGTTTGTAAATGAATATACATGCAAATCAGCTAATGAAACAGGTTTCTTTTTTGTTTTCTAAAGCAAAGATCTCAATGCTGGGGGAGGACCAAGATGGCATCAATCTAGTTTTGTACTCATTATCCAGATATCCAGGGATGGCCGACTGTGGACACGGTCCTGCCCGAGCATCTGTGCTGTGGCTGCACGGTGTGAGAAGTTTGGGTCATCTAGCTGGGGGCAGATCCGTGGCCTGGAGTGACCAGTGGAGATTCATGAGTTCTGAACCTGCCTGTGCTGGTCAACACAGATGGCTGAGCCCCTCCAACACAGAAAATGGCTGGCTTGAGCCACGGATCCTACATCCATGACTCCCGCTGCCTGCTGGAATGTGGGAGCATACCCTGAGGGAGGGAGGGCGCTAAGAAAAGGTGGAGAGGGGTTTAACTTCTGTGGATTTGGCTGCCTGGACCCCCTCATAGCTTTAGGGAGCAGATAAGCCAGCTCAAAGCTGTGCCAGGCTGAGGGGAGAGGCAAAACTGTTGAGCAAACTTGTTTTACCGAGGTCCCCGCTGATACTAAGGCTTGGCTCCAGAGGGTGTGGAGTCAGCCAATTTTATCACTCTGCACTGACAAGCATCAAAGCTTCAGCACTCCTGTGGAGTTAAGGAAGTGAGTAGGGCTCGATTAGTTTCCACGACCCTATTTAGGGCCCCCTCTGTGAAGGTGGTGTTGTAGCAGAGGACTCCTTTGGGTCTCTTATACACCCCCCCAAAAAGAAAAAAAATAATAGACAATCACTTGAAAACATGAATTCCTGTTCTTAATTTAGTATACTATCAAAAATCTGCCTTAATACCTACAGATAGAACACTGAAGGGTAATTGATAAATGCAAGGAGGCTGTGAAGATCCACAAGTACACTAGAAGGAACACTTCCTCCTTAGCTTTGTTTGACTGCGTGATGGTGTGATTGTTTGGCTTTTCTCTGTTTATTTGTTGTCTCTTGCTTTTATTTCCTCTTTCCTCCCCCTTATTTTTCCTTTCATTTTTTTAAATTAAGTGCTGCTAACTTGTCTCTTCTTTGCTGTGCTTCTTCCTCAGTAATTTCCCATTATATGTATTTACTGATATTGCATAACAAGCTATCTCTTATCCTTTCCTCATCTCTCTGCCTTCAGCTTTCTGTTGTGGTTCTTAGACATCATGCTTTTTCATTAGCCCACAACTTAAAGGTGTCAACCTCTATTCTATCTTTTTGTTTTCTTCTTTTTTTTTAAATTAATATTAGCCTTTTCCTTTTAGCCCTTTCTTTACTTTTTCTCTCCCTCCTCATCATTCTAGCGTTATAAATCATAATATATATTATTCCTCTATTTGGTTTCCCATCCCACTCTAGGTGGTCCACTATTTTACTGTTACTCTACACTGCATACACAAGTTAAATATTCATTTCCCTAACTCCTATTTGGCCTCTCTACTAACTTTCATTACTTTTACTATTAACCTTCTTCTGTTCTCACATCTTTTGATTCTTCTGGCACTAATATTTTCCTTTCAAGGTAACATAGAACGAAGCAAGGAAACAAAATAAGAAGAAAAAGTGTCAAAGAGAAAAATTAACACACACACAGAATCACCAACTAAATAAAACTCTAGAGGAGAGAGACGCTAATCAACTAAATAAATCCAGCAAGGTAAAATGATGACTAGAGGGCCACAAAAAAGTACAAACCACACTGAGAAACAAGAAGACATGGACCACTCCAAAGAACAAACTAAAATCCAGGAATATATGCAGTACATCAAACAACTAATCAATGATTCCCAAACAAATATCATGAACCATCTTAATGAAATGAAGGAAGAGATTAAGGATATGAAGAGAACACTGAGAGAATATACTGAAGAAATTGTACACATACACCAAAAAATAACGGATATGATGTTGATCAATTGCACAACCTAAGAAATAAAAAAGATGCTGGAGCCACATAACAGCAGATTTGAACAGGCAGAAGAAAGAATTAGTGAAGTGGAAGACAATAGAGCTGACATCAAACAGATAGTCAAACAGATAGACAAAAAATAGAAAAAATTCCAGCAGGGACTCAGGGATTTAACTGACAACACAAAATGTGCAAACATACGCATCATGGGCATCCCAGAGGAAGAAGAGAAGGGAAAGGTATCAGAAGGAGTGTTGAAGTAAATAATGGCTGAAAACTACCCAACTCTTTTGAGAGAGATGGATGTACAGATCCAGGAAGGAAATTGCACTCCAAACAATATAAATCCCAACAGGACAACTCCAAGACGTATACTTGTCAAAATGTCCAATGCTCAAGACAAAGAGAAAATACTCAAGGCAGCAAGAGAAAAGAAAACCATCACATACAAGGGAAGCACAATAAAATTAA
>JAQZBX010088424.1:0-12748 GCA_029593785.1 Cabassous unicinctus
TTTTATTTATTTATCCCCCCCTTGCTGCTTGTGCTGCTGTGTCCATTCGCTGCGTGTCTTCTCCGTGTCTGCTTATCTCCCCCTTGCTGTGAGGTCTTGCCGCATCAGCCCACGGCGCCACGCGAGCCGGCCTGCCCTCACAAGGAGGCGCTGGGAAGCGAACCCGGGGCCTCCCATATGGTAAACGGGGGCTCTATCCACTGAGCCACACCCGCTTCCCCCTACATTATTTCATGTGTTACTTTTTTCTATTTGTTTTGATCTCTCTGGTGTTAAAAGTTTCCCCCAAATCTCTCCTCATTCTTACTTTGGCTCGTAATTAAGAAAGAGGCCCTAAAATTGAGTGTGTGTGTGAGAGAGAATAGGCCTTCTTACAGACTGGGCTTCACTGAGGATAACTGAGTAGGACACAGCTATTTCACTGGGTGATCACAACTGTCAACTTTCTTTCTTCCGTTTTTCTTTTGGACTGATCATGTATCCAGAGAGGAATCTTCCAGTCTCCTGCCTGTAAATTTAGCTGCCAACATTCTGAAAGCTGAGCCAGGGAAGGCGTTGTTTAGAACAGAAGCTCTCATTCAGTCTCCCGGTTTGTTTTTTGTTTTGTTTTCTTGTATGGTATGCCTGTCCTCCTCTCTGCCTAATGCCGTAAGTCCAGAGTTCCTCTGGTTTTACATCACCAAAAAGTAAAACTTCCAGTTTTCTTCCAGGGCTGGAAGACGAAATTGCCCAACTGAGTGGTCTGGGGAGAGGATATGGGAAATAAACCACACCTTATTTAGACTTTCCATCAGCAGTCTTGGCTTCTTCGCTGGCATAAACTGCTGGGCTTGAGTCTTACCCTTGTGGCTTAGGTCTCAGCTCTCTCTCATCTGCAGTCAGTTAACACTCATCCTTCAGCCTTCTCTTGCCAAAGTCACACTGCTGTTGCTTTCCTGTTTCCGCCCCCGCTCTCCCTCTCTCACTTTATGTATGTGTTTAATCCTTCAGACGTTGTAGTGCAATTTCAGGAGGGAAGAGTGCATAAAGCATGCTTCAATCTGCCATCTTTCCATTTTAATCAGAAGTCCTTGGCTTTATATTCTGTTGTGAAATCTTGTCAACATTTTTTATGTAGTACAACAAATAAAATTAAGATTATGTTTTCATTATTCACTTGGCTGGATTTATCCATTTTTAACAAGTCAGCTCTTCACTAGTAACAAATTGATTTTCCTCTTGAACATCGGGTTGATATGTTGAGACATCTCCATTCTCTTTTAATCCCAATTCAACGTTTACAGCTAAAAGTAAGCCTTTTTCCCTATTATGCTCAGTTGTTACCTTCTAATTATGTAAGCAACATATTTTCATTTTAGAAAGTTTAGAAAACACAGAAAAGCACAAAGATCAAGTAAAAAAATCACTCATAACTCTGCCTCTTTTTCAAAGTGATATCTAAAACTCACTCCTCTTCAGTCCCATAGACTTACTTCCAACCCCTACCACGCTTCTGTAAGCGCTGTTGACATTTTGGTCTGTGGTCTTCTAGAAACCTCTATGCTTATACCTACATGTACAAGGTTAGACTTTTCCCCCAGAAAACAGAATCATGCTATACTATATGGTGATAAAATTTGCTTTGTGTTTAATGATGAATCAACCACATTTTTCTAAGTTAGTATTTATCAACATACCTGATTCTTTTTTAATGAGTTTGTGATGGTTCTAGAATATATCCTTAAATAAACTAAGTCAACAAATTCTTTTGTATTACTCCCTCCAAAAGTTGGAGCCTAATTTCCCTCTCCTGAGTGTGGGCTGAACATAGTGACTCGCTTCTAATAAAGTCTATGGTGGAAGTGAAAATGTGTGACTTCTGAGACCAGGTCATAAGAAGCCACTGCAGCTTCCCCTTGCTCCCTCTCAGGTCATTCATTCAGGGAGGAGGCAGCTTCCATGTCATGAGGACACACAAGGAGCCCTATGGAAAGGCCCATGTGGCGAGGACCTGAGGCCTCCTGTCAACAGCCAGTAAGGAACTTACTAACAGCCAGCGAGGGGCCGTGGCCTTCCGCCGGCAGCCACGTGAGTAAGCCACGTTGGATGCAGATCCTCCTGTCCTCCTGTCCCAGTCAAGCTTTCAGATGGCTGCAGCTCTGACTGATGTCTTGACTATAATTGCATAAGAGGCCCTGAATCAGAACCACCCAACTAAGCTGCAACCTTATTTCTGACTCACAGAAACTGTACGATAATAAATGTTGGTTGTTATAGGCTGCTAATTTTTGGAATAATTTGTTACACAGCAGTAGATAACTAATATAGATTTTGGTACCTGGAGGTGGGGTGCTGCCATAACAAATACCGAAAAATGTGAAAGTGGCTTTGGAACTGGGAATTGGGCAAAGTTGAAAGGACTTTGAAGAGTGTATTAGTAAAAGTTAAAAGAAAATAATAGAAGCCTGATAACTGTAGGGGGACTGTGGGTGAGGGCTTAAAGGAAAGTGAGGAAAAGCTTATTGGAAACTGGAAACTGAAGGAAAGGAGACCCGTGTTATGTAGTGGCAAAAAGTATGGTAAGACTGTCCTCTGTGGTCATGTAGAAAGAAGACAACGTACCTAACGAATGAGATGATCTAGCTAAGGAGATTTCCAAGCAAAGTGCTGAAGGTGCTGCCTGGTTCCCTCTTGCTGCTTATAATAAAAAGTGAAAAGAAAGAGATAAACTAAAGGAAGGCTTGTTAAACACAAAGAAGTCAGACCTTGATAGCAACCTTTCCAGATGGCAAATGAGGCTAAAATTAAGATCAAATCCAGGGTAAATGAAAGTAAATGCCAGCAAAGATCAACTTCCAGGAAAGCATGGTCTAGAGATATATCCAAGGATGCGGTTACATCTCTTAGGGAGCTCTAAGGTGGTGCCTCAGAAAACTGATCAGCCAAATAACAGGGCTTCAGAAAAGCCTAAAGACTTCCAAAGTCTCAGCAGAAATCCAAGGTACAGAAGGGCTTTCTTGGAGAGATTTGTGTGTGGCTTTTGTCTAAGGGCATGAACTCCAGTAAGATTCACAGGAGACCCACAAAGAGTTTGATAATTTTATTGACAGAAATACTGACAGCTTAGGTTGAAGGGGGAAAAGATAGTACAAAATGAAAAGAGGTATTTTGACCCCCAAAATTCTACTGGCAGAAAGCAGGCTGAAAAAACAACCTACCACCAAAGCAGGAAAAGAAAGGATGAATCAGAGGAGGGAACCAAGAACCCAATGTGGAGCCAAAAGCCATGGAGAATCATTCCTAGACAAGAGTTGGACCAAGTTCTAATCAAGGAACTTCTAGCATGTGCCTGGCTGGATTTCAGAATTGCTATGGACCACTGGTTCCTTTGTGTCTCCCATGTCCCCCTCTTTGAACAGAATGTCTGTATGGTTAGCCTATGTGCATGTTGGATGAGCGCTGCAACAGATTACCTGCCTCTTTGCCCTCAGGTCTTCAGAGCAAAAGAGACTGCACTCCAGGAGCAGCACTTAAGGAATAATAGCTGAGGAGCCTCAGCCACAACTGGTCTAGATTAAGATGACAAGATTCTGGACTTTGAGTGATGCTGTAAAGGGTTGAGAGTTCTTGGGCAGAGTGGTGTCGGAGGGTATAAGTATATGTGAAAATAATCTAAATAATTTGTGGCCAGAGATCAAACTGGAGTAATTTTTAAATATGTCTACAAATTCTTCAACACTCCTCCTCCCAAAAGGTAGAGCCTAATTTGCTCCCCCTTGAGCATAGGCTGGACTTGGTGAATAGAATAGTGTGGAAATGACAGTGTGTGACTTCTGATACCAGGTCATAAAAGGATGGCAGCTTCCTTCTTGCTCACTCATGGGTCACTTGGTCTGGGAGAAGCCAGTTACATGTAAAAGGATAGTCAAGCAGCTCTGTGGAGAGGTCCATGTGGCAAGAGATTGAGGTCCCCTGCCAACAGACATGTGACTGAGTCAGCTTATTAGTCTAGTCAAGTGTTCAGAAGATTGCATTTCTGGTCAACATTTTGACTATCACCTGAAAAACCATGAGCTGGAACCATTCAACTAAGCCACTCCTAAATTCCTGACCCATAAGAACTGTGAGATAGTAAATGTTGTTTTGAGTGACTATTTTGGGGGAAAATTTGTTACACAGCAATATATAACAAATACAGGTATACAGTATTCTGTTGTTCTACCCCTACCATTTTTGCTATTATAAGCAAAACTGCAACAAATCTTTTTATATGTATATCCTTATGTTCTTGTGACATCATTTCTGTAGAATAAATTCCTGAAACTAGAATTGCTGGCTATGTATATTTTAAATTTAGATAGATATTGTCATATTACCTTCCAAAACTAATAGTAACAATTTACACTCTCCCAAACAGTGGATGAAACTGTACTCATATCTTTGCCAATTTCAAATGCTATTAATCTTTCTAGTTTTTCTCAATCCAGTGAGATAAAGTATCTCATTATTATATTAATTTATATTATTCAATTATTGGTGAAGGTGAGTAAACATCTTTTTATTGCTTATCATTTGAAAAAAGCATCTTGCTTATTTCAGATGAAATTCTCTTTGCATCCCCCATCCCTTGATCTTTTCTCTTCCACAATGCCTAGCAAAGAGCTCACATTACATAAATGTGTGGTGTTTTAATGGATGAATGATTGAATAAATGAAATTTATATATGTAGAAAGTATTCATTTAACCCCATGGGAGTGAATTTTAATTGAGAAAATGTTATTTTGGCAGCCAGTTAATTTAATGACCTTTTCTTTTCACCTTTACCAATAGTCAATTGTCATTCAACTGTTCTCTGTCTAAGCTCTTTAGCTATACAACTTGTTCAGGCTAATCTGTTTCTAAAAGTAGCCATACACTTTTTCTCTCTGAATATTTTAAACATAGCAGAATAGTTTTATAACAAATAATAATAGCAATTACAACAATAACGCTAGTACCAACAACAATAATAATAGGAGAGATCCAAGATGGCAGAGCAGAGAGCAGCAGGCTGCACTCATCCTCCAGAAACGGCAGGAAAACAGGCAGACTTGCCACCGCTCCCAGCGTGGGAACAGCAGGGGCAGCCTCTGAAAGCAGTCCCGCCAGGTGCGGGGAAAGTGGTGGGGAGAGCAGCACAGGCGACCTTGATAATTTTATTGACAGAAATACTGACAGCTCAGGAAGAGTGGCACAGGAGGCCTGCAAGAGCAGCCTTGCTGGGTGCAGGGGGAAGCGATGTGGACAACCCATGGGAGAGGTCTCGTCAGGCATAGGCAGGCACAGATGAATGCAGGGGGAAGCCAGATGTCAGTGCTTGGGTTCCAGAGGCCAGGGGACTATGGTACAACATCAAGGAAGGTGTAGGATGGAGAGATTGAGAGAGGCCACCCCAGAGGAGCTAACTCTTTGGAACTGATCTGTACCCCCTTTGTGTGCACTGGCCTGATTTAAGTCAGTTAAACATAGGTAAATTGTAAAGAATTAGAATAAGCTGAAACAAGTGTTAAAGAAGAGCCCTATCACATAGTCAAACAGCAATAAAACCCTAAACAAGAGAGAGAAACTGACTATCAGGATAAACTCACCAAGATAAGCAGATGTCTAGACACTAGTAAAAAGTTACAAGCCATACTAAGAAATTGGAAGTTATGGCCCAGTGAAAGGAACAAACTAATAAGTCAGAGGAGATGTAGAATTTGGGACATCTAAGACACTGGATGAGCATACAGAAGAAATTGAAAACATGCATAGAAAAGTAACTGCTCTTATGGTAATGAAAATCACAAGAGAAGATATTAAAAATACACTAGAATCACACAACAGCAGAATTGAACAGGCAGAGGAAAGAATTAGTGAATTAGAAGATAGGACATCCAAAATCACTCAGAAGAACAATGTGACAGTTTGAAGATTTTTGTGAATCCCAGAAAAGATCATATTCTTAAACTAATCCATTCCTGTGGGTGTGGAGTCCTTTGGTTGCTTTAAGGGACCTTTGATTAGATTACTTGATTAGATTGCTTTAGGTCCTTAGATTAGACTATACCAATGGGGTGTGACCCAGGGTGAGTCTCCTCCCTCTTGCTGGGGTGTCTTATATAAATTGAGAACTGGAAGCAGAAACACACAGAGAAAGGAAGCAGCCATTTGACAATACCATGTGAGAGAGAGGATCGTGTGCAGTCACAGAAAGATAAAGAAGCCTTGAGAGGCTGAGAGAGGTCCTGGAGGCTGGAGGCTGTGTATGCTCTCAACCAGTGGAGCACAGAGACATGGGAAGAGCCCCTGAGAGGCTAGGCCCATGGAGCAGCTCAATGCTGAAGAGACGAGCCCTGTCCTATGCTTGATCACCCATAGCTGAACTCAGGGAGAAAGCAGCCTGGAGGAGAAGGCAGAGACCCAGACAAAGAGATGCCATTTTGCCTCAATACATGGCAGGAGCCCAGGATCCAGCAGCCAACATTTGATGAAAAAGCATCTCTTATGGTGCCTTGATTTGGACATTTTCACAGCCTCAGAACTATAAGCTTTCACCCTAATAAATTACCCACTATAAAAACCAATCCATTTCTGGCATTTTTCATTGGCAACCTTAGCAAACTAAAACACACAGATACAGGGAAAAAATGGAAAAAATTGAGCAGGGTCTCAGGGAATTGAATGACAGCACGAAGTGAACAAACATATGACCTGTGGTGTTCCAGAGGGAGAAGAGAAGGGGAAATGGGCAGAAGGAATGCTTGAGGAAATAATGCCTGAAAATTTCCAAACTCTTATGAGGGACATGGATGTACATGTCCAGGAAGCACAGCATACTCCAAACAGAATAAATCCTGACAGAAATATTCTAAGACATATACTAATCAGATTGCCAAATGCCAAAGATACAGAAAGAATCCTGAAGGCAGCAAAAGAAAAGTGATCCATCTCATATAAGGGATGCATGGTAAGATTAAGTACTGATTTCTCATTAGAAACCATGGAGGCATGAAGGCAGTGGTATGATATATTTAAGGTACTGAAAGAGAAAAACTGCCAGCCAAGAATTCTGTACACAGAAAAATTATCCTTCAAAAATGAAGGAGAGATTAAAATATTCACAGATAAATAGAAACTGAGAGAATTAATCAACAAGAGGCCTCCCCTACAAGAAATACTAAAGGGAGTTCTGCAGGCTGAAAGGAACAGACAGGGGCCATCCAATAAGTTGAAGGCTTTAAAAAGAGAAATAATTTCAGCAGTCAGAGAATGAATTCCCGTTTCTACTTCAGACAGTTGCTTTCTCCTGGGGAAATCTCTGAGGACCTTCATCAGAATTCCTGGCTTGCAGTCTGCCCTACAGAATTTGCACTCATGCATCCTCATGGTCATGTGAAACAATTCTATAAAATCGCAATATTTTAAAAAATTTTAATTTCTGTTTTAGTTTGCTACATGATGCCAATGCAAAAATAACAGAAACGGGTTGGCTTTTCTAATGGGAATTTGTCTGGGGTAAAATCTTACAGTCTGAGACTGAATATGTCCAAATCAAGGCAGCAAAAATGTTGTCTTACCAAAGGGCATCTGCAGGATCCTGGACTCCTGCCATGTGACAAGGCAAAATGTCAGGTCTGCTAATCTCTCTCTGCCTTCTCCTCCAGGCTCACCTTCTCTTTCTGCTTCGAGCTGCTCTGTGGGCCCAGCCTCTTGGGGGCTCCAGCCCCTCTCTCAGCCTCTAAGGGTTTCTCTTTCTTTCTGCAACTATAGGAGATCCTAGAGTCCTCTCTCACATGGCAGGGTAAAATGTCAGCTGTCTTTCTCTGTGTGCTTCTGCTTTCAGTTCTCCACTTACATAAGACTCCAGCAAGAGGGCCAAGACCCAATTTGGGTCATGTCTCACCGATGTAGTCCCATCAAAGGCCCTAAAAAGATCTAATCAAAATTGATCTTATCAAAAGTTCCCTTAACTGAATCTCATGCAATCAAAGGGTCCCATCACATATCATAGGTTTATAGGCACAGGAATGGCTTAGCTTAAGAACATAATTTTCTGGGGACCATGAAAAGACTTAAACCAAGACACCTCCCAACAAAGAAAAGCCCAGGACCAGATGGCTTCACAGGTGAATTCTACCAAGCATTCCAAAAAGAATTAATACCAATCCTGCTCAAACTCTTCTAAAAAATTGAAGAGGAGGGAACATTACCTAACTCATTCTATGAAACCAGCATCACCCTATACCAAAGCCAGATTAAGATACTACAAGAAAAGATAATTACAGACCAATCTCTCTAATGAATTTAGAAGCAAAAATCCTCAACAAAATACTGGAAAACAGAATCCAACAGCACATTAAATTAATTATACACTATGATCAAGTGGGTTTTATTAAGCAAGAGTGCTTCAACTCAAGAAAATTAATTAATGTAATACACCACATTAACAAATCAAAGGTGAAAAATCACATATCATCTCTATTGAGACAGAAAAGGCATTTGACAAAATCCAGCATCCTTTCTTGATAAAATACTTTGAAAGATAGGAATAGAAGGAAATGTCCTCAACATGATAAAGGGCATATATGAAAAACCAACAGCTAACATCATAGTCAATGATGAAAGACTGAAAGCTTTCCATATAAGGTCTGGAACAAGACAAAGATGCCCACTGTCACCACTCTTATTCAAAATTGTGTTAGAAGTTCTTGCTAGAGCAGTTAGGTAAGATAAACAGATAAAAGGCATCCATATTGGAAAGGAAGAAGTAAAACTTTCACTATTTGTCAATGGCATGCTCCATATAGAAAGTCCTGTAAAATCTACAATAATGATAGTAGAGCTAATACCAAGTTCAGCAAAGTGGTGGGATATAAGATCAACATGCAAAAACAAGAAGCATTTCTATATAACAGTAATGATGAGGAATACCAGCTGATGAGGAAGTCAAGAAAAAAATTTCATTTACAACAGCAACTAAAAGAATCAAATATCTAGGATAAATTTAACTAAGGATGTAAAGGACTTGTACACAGAAAACCATACAACGTTGCTAAAAGAAATCAAGGCAGACCTAAATAAATGGAAAGATATTCTGTCTTCATGGATTGGAAGATTAAATATTTTGAAGATGTCAGTTCTACTCAAACTGATTTACAGATTCAATGCAATCCCAATAAAAATTCCATCAGTCTTTTTTTTTTTTTTTTTTGTAGAAATGGAAAAGCCAATTATCAAATTTATTTGGAAGGGTAAGGGGCCCCCAAATAGCCAAAAACATCTTGAAAAAGAACGAAGTTGGAGGACTCACACTACCTGACTTTAAAGCATATTACAAAGCTGCAGTGGTCAAAACAGCATGATACTGACACAAGGATAGACATATTGACCAATGGAATCAAATTGAGAGCTCAGAAATAGACCTGCACATCTATGGCCAAATGATATTTAATAAGACTGCCAAGTCCACAGAACTTCAACAAATGATGCTGGGAGAACTGGATATCCATATTCAAAAGAATGAAAGAGGACCCCTATCTCACACCCTATACAATAATCAACTCAAGATTTATCAAAGATCTAAATATAAGAACCCGGATCACAAAACTCCTAGGAGAAAATGTAAGGAAGTATCATCAAGATCTTGTGGTAGGCAACAGTTTCATAAATTTTATACCCAAAGCATGAGCAATGAGAGAAAAAAATAGATAAATGGGACCTCTTCAAAATTAAAAATGTTTGTTCTTCTAAGGAATTTGTCAAGAAAGTGAAAAGGCAGATTACTCAAGGGGAGAAAATATTTGGAAACTACATATCCACTAAGGGTCTAATATCCAGCAAATATAGAGATCCTACAACTCAACAATAAAAAGACAAACAACCCAATTTAAAATATAGGCAAAGGACTTGAAGAGACATTTTTCCAAAGAGGAAGTATAAGTAGCTAAAAAGCACATGAAAAGATGCTCAACATAACCAGCTATTAGGGAAATGCAAATGAAAACCACAATGAGATATCATTTCACCTCTACTAAACTGGCCACTATTTGAAAAACAGAAAACTACAAGCATTGGAGAGGACATGGAGAAATAGGCACATTCATTCACTGCTGGTGGGGATGTAGAATGGTGCAGCTGCTGTGAAAGGCAGTGTGGCAGTTCCTCAGGAAGCAAAATATAGAATTGCCATTTGATCTGGCAATCCCACTTCTAGGTATATACCCGGAAGAACTGAAAGCAGGACCCAAACAGATATATATGCACACCAATGTTCATAGTGGTATTATTCACAGTTGCCAAAAGATGGAAGTAACCCAAATGTCCATCAACAGATGAATGGATAAACAAAATATGGTGCATACATACAATGGAATATTATCCAGCTGTGAGAAGCTAGGAAGTACTGATGTATGCAACAACATGGATGAACCTCAAGGACCTTATATTGAAGGAAATAACCCAGACACAAAAAGACAAGTATTGCATGATCTCACTAATATAAACTAATTATAATAAGCAAACTCATGGGAGCAGATGTGGCTCAAGTGGTTGAACACTTGCCTCTCATATGGGAGGTCCCAGGTTCAGTTCCCAGTGTCTCCTGAAAAAACAAACAAAACATATACTTGTCAAATTGTCCAAAGCTCAAGACAAAGAGAGAATACTGAAAGCAGCAAGAGAAAAAGAGATCCATCACATACAAAAGAAGCATGATAAGATTAAGTGCTGATTTCTCATCTGAAACCATGGAGGCAAGAAGTCAGTAGTATGACATAGTTAAGGTGGTAAAAGAAAAAAACTTCCAGCCAAGAATTTTCTATCCAGCAAAACTGGCATTCAAAAATGAAGAAGAGTTCAAAATATTCACAGATAAACAGAAATTAAGAGAGTTTGTCAATAAGAAACTTACCCTTCAAGAAATAATAAAGAGAGTTCTGCAGGTTGAAAGGAAACAACAGGAGAAAGAGAGTTGGAGAAGAGTGTAAGAACAACTAAAAAGATAAAAAGAGAAATAAAAACAATATATGGCATACATAAATCTAAAGAAAATATGGCTAATGTAAGTTATGTCTTGACAGTAATAACATTGAATGTTAATGGATTAAACTCTCCAGTCAAGAGACACAGACTGGCAGAATGGATAAGGAAATATGACCCATCTATATGTTGTCTACCCATCTATATGTAAATTCATCTTAGATCCAGAGATGCAAGGAGGCTGAAAGTGAATGGTTGGAAAACAATCTTACATGCAAACAATAACCAAAAAAGGGCAGAAGTAGCTATACTAATATTGAACAAAATAGATTTTAAATGCAAAACTATTGTAAGAGACAAAGAAGGACACTATATGTTAATAAAAGGGATAATCTATCAAGAAGAAAGAACAATCATAAACATTTAGGCACCTAATCAGGGTGCCTCAAAATATACAAGGCAAACACTAGAAAAACTAAGTGGAGAAATAGATGCCTCTACAATTATAGTGGGAGACTTTAATACACTATTATCACCATTAGACAGAATATCTCAACAGAGAATCAATAAAGAACCAAAGACCTTGAATAATGCATTAGAGGATCTGGACATAATAGACATATACAGAACATTACACCCAAATACAGTGGGAAATACTTTCTTCTCGAGTGCACATGGATCATTCTCCAGGATAGACCACATGCTAGGCCACAGAATGACTCTCAATGAATTAAGAAAGATTAAAATTATACAAAGTAATTTCTCTGACCACAATGAAATGAAGCTGGAAATCAGTAAGGGGCAGAGAGCCAGAATAGGCACAAAGATATGGAAATTAAATAACACACTCTTAGAAAAACAGTGGGTCAAGGAGGAAATCACAAAAGAAATCAGTAACTACATTGAAATGAATGAAAATGAAAACACAGCGTATCAAAACCTAGGGGATGCAGCAAAAGCTGTACAGAGAGGGAAATTCATAGCTATAAATGTCTATATTAAAAAAGAAGAAAGAGCTAAAATCAAAGACCTAACTGCACACCTGGAGGAATTAGAAAAAGAACAACAAACTAACCCCAAAACAAGTAGAAAGAAGGATATAACAAAGATTAGAGCAGAGCTAAATGAAATTGAAAATAAGAAAGCACTAGGAAAAATAAACCAAGCCAAAAGCTGGTTCTTTGAGAAGATTAATAAAATTGACAAGCCCTTAGCAAGACTAACAAAGAAATAGAGACAAGATGCAAATACATAAAATAAGAAACAAGGAAGGGGATATCACCACTGATCCCACAGAAATAAAGAGTATCATAAGGGGATACTTTAAAAAATTGTATGCCAACATGGAGGATAATTTAGAGGAAACAGACAAATTCCTAGAAACACACAAGCAGCCTATATTGACAAAAGAAGAAACTGATGGGGAAGCGGGTGTGGCTCAATGGATAGAGCCCCCGTTTACCATATGGGAGGCCCGGGTTCGCTTCCCGAGGCCTCCTTGTGAGGGCACGCCGGCCTGAGCGGTGCGGTGGGCTGATGCAGCAACCTCACGGCAGGAAGCGGGTGTGGGTCAACGGATAGAGCACCCGTTTACCATATAAGAGGCCCTGGGTTCGCTTCCCGGGGCCTCCTTGTGAGGGCAGGCTGGCTCGCGCGGCGCCGTGGGCTGATGCGGCAAGACCTCACAGCAAGGGGGAGATAAGCAGACACAGAGAAGACACGCAGCGAATGGACACAGCAACACAAGCGGCAAGGGAGGGATAAATAAAT
>JAQZBX010088425.1:0-12748 GCA_029593785.1 Cabassous unicinctus
TATATATATATATATATATATATATATGGCATATATATGTAAAAGAGATATTTCAAGGAGTTGGCTTACACAAATGTGGGGGCTGGCAAGTCCAAAATCCTTCGGGCAAGGCTGGCGGGCTGGCAAATCTTGGGCAGGAGATGATGCTGCAGTCTTAAAGCAGCCTTTCTTCTTCCTCAAGAAAACCTCAGTTTTGTTCTTACAGCCTGTCACCAGGTTGGATGAGGCCCACTAACATCAATGAGGATAATCTCCTTTACTTAAAATCAACTGATTGTATATGTTAGCCACATCTACAAAATACTTTTACAGCAACACCTAGGTTAGTGTTTGATTCATTAACTAGGTGCTACAACTCAATCAAACTGGCACATGCTTACCCAGGTATCACAGTGTTTGAAACAAAAATAATCTCTCCTACTTAAAAGAAATATTCTATTCTCTTTTAGTAGCAATATCAGCTGTGAATTTAACTTTAGATATTTACTAACCTAATTTAACTAGTTCCTGTTGTGGGATGCACATAATAATTGTTAGTGGTAGTTATTGGCCTTATTCTTGCTGTTAATACGGCTGCTGTTGTTACTGCAATGAGTTATGAAAGAATGTTGAGGATCCCCATTGCATATTAGAGAATACAGAGCGAGTTGTAAGATTTGGTGAAGATTATGGTCTAGTTGGTTTCAAAGACAGAATTGAAGCCGCTGTCTTTTCATTCACAAACTAGGGATCAGACCAACAAAGCTTTCATATATCACCTAATCTCAAGAATCACATCTGCTTCTTTAATAAACAGTGGAAATGAAATCCATTCATTATTGGTCTGTGTCATATTTAGTAGCATTCAGAAAATCAATTTCTATGATCAGCTTTATTCATTTATTTAAAACAGAAGTTGCAATGGGAAAAATTTGAAGGCAATTTATTAGCTTAACTAGTACCAGAAAATTCAAGATGTTATGCAACTTCAATTTTTAAATAGTATTTTCTTCCACCTCAAAAGCACAAGCTTAGTATACGAAGTCCCTGGCTTTTGCCATTTCATGGCAAATTTTAAAATGCTTAAGGATAACGTATTTTATTCATTCTGGCTGGAAAGATGAAGCCAGTCTAATAACAAATGCCGGCATTCCAACTTCAAAAGATATTTACTGCTAAGTCATTCCCTATTTATGAACTATCATCCTTTCTGAGGAATAAAAAATGTTGCATTGACTATATGGACAGAATAGGGAAAATCAAATTTAACAGCTTTCTCCTTCAGACATGCCTTTCTCTAGAGACAATTGCAATTATCTTAACTATAATAAAAAGTTAATTGTTAGTAGCCTTCCTTCTGACAGATTTCTTGAAGTTCAGTCCCAAAACAAGCAGACTGCCTTCAAAGTAAATAGAGATTCATTGTAGGGATGGGGGAATGTGAGTGGCTCAATCTGGAAGCAATGACCCAAGTCATTCATATTCCATTCAATCTCTGACTTTCACTGTGACTCTAAACAGATGACATATTACCCCCTATTTGAACTCAACAGCTGTCTACTCTCCCTATGTCTATTACAATCCATTTCCCTAACCCTCCCCAATGTTATCCTCTTCCAAAATCTCCTACATCTAGCAATAACACCATGATTTACCCATTCATTGTGTCCTTGCATGGTCTCTACAAAGGTCTCTACTCAACTGTGCTGGCCGCTCTTCTAAGGCTTGCCCAGGTGCTAAGGAATTAGGGTTTGTTTGTTTTTTTCATATTGTCTATCCTATTCCTTCACTTGCAAATTTTCTGAGCTCACTTTTCCACTTTAAGGTGCTGTTCAAAGCAAAAGGAACAATCCCAATGCCAATCACTCTGTCATGCAAACAGGAGAGTATCTATTCCTTTGACACTCTTTGATGAAAAGAGACCATGTTACAACAGGAGTAACATATTCATCAGCAACAATATGGCCTCAGCTTGTGATGGGCTTGGCAAACTGTTGAACCAGCACTTCTTTAGAGATTGCTTAACCTTCGTCTCTGATCAGCATCTTTCTGTTCTCTGGAACATAGCTGAGAAATAAGAACTGGAGTTCTGATAGCACAATGTCATAGTTTTATAGTTCATGTCACAAAAATCACCACCACTTTTATTATTTGGGTCAGTTTTATAGTTTTCACTGTACTGAAGGAATGCTGCTTAAAATGGCCCCTGGCCATTTATTGACTGTTCTCTTTGACTGTGTCATACAATTACTTTTCCAATAGAATATGAGAGAGAGAGAGAGAGAGAGAGAGAGAGAGAGAGAGAGAGAGAGAGAGAAGAATGTGAAGCCATTCTGTTTGTGATGCCATATCAACTGGCAAGGATATTTTATTGCTCTCCAAAGTGAAGACAAGATCAGCCATTAAGGCATGGAAGAAATCACAGAAATTCTTTTTCTATTTTTTATCTAAAAATTTTGAGATTTAAAGTTTATTTTATGTATATGTTTTTGTATGTGCATAGAATACTGGTTAAGTTGAACCAGTATTTTTGAGCATCCCCCAATGAAATATTGGGGGATGCTCAAAAATGCTTCACCTCTAGAAGTATGTGTGGTGGTTTGGAGCTGTATGTAACCCCAGAAAAACATATTCTTAAACTTAATCTATTCCTATGGCTATGAACCCATTGCAAGTAGAAATTTTGATGAGGTTACTTCAGTTAATGTGTGGTCCATCTCAATCAGGATGAGTTTAATCCTATTACTGGAGTCCTTTAAAAAGTGTAGAGAAATTCAGATAGATAGCAGAGAAAAACCACAGGAAGCAAGTAGCTGAAATTCAACAGAACCCAGAAAACAGAGACCAGGAGAGGCTGCCATGTGCATTGCAATGTGACAGAGGATCCCAGGACCAAGTATCGTGAGCAGCCAGCCCGAGAATGCCACAGTCTTCAGGGAGAAAGCATCACCTGATGATGCCTTGATTTGGACTTTTTCCTAACCTCAAAACTTTGAGCCACTAAATTCCCATTTTCTAAATTCCCAAATATCATTGCATGATATTTGTTTGAACCACTAGGAAAACAAACAATATGCTAACAAACCCTTTGGAAAAGACTGGATTAATCCATTATACACAGAAAAGAAAGATACCAAGAGGAACAATAACATTCCTATTACTCACTTTGGTTGAGCCATTTCCCCTTATCCCTGTGAATTCAGAGGCAAAGCCATTTTTCTGCTTTTATATATAGTCCAGTTTACAAAGGTAAAGAGCAGGGTGGGAGGCATTTCTGTGCATAGGAAACCAAAACTTGAAACATAATTTTCAGACTTTTATGTTCAACTAAACCAGAAACTTCATAGTCTCCCTAGATCCCAACTTTTCCCTCACCACTGAAGCACTAAATGCTCACCAAGGGCTGCAGATTTTTGCCCCTAAATTCTGCCATAATCTGTCCCTCCACTTCCTTTGCCCTGTAGATTTGCCACATTGCACACTGTGGTTCATGTGAATGGCATCCCCTGGGGTTACACGCCATCGCCCTTGCATTCAGTGGTTTTGTCACTCTCTGTCACCTCTCACCTCAAATGTTGCAATTACCCTTGTCTTTTGTATTGCAGCATTCCAATCCATCCTTCTCAGGGTTATTCATCTAAAAGGCATATTTTTCTTCTGTGGCTTACCATTACCCATCGAGATAAAGAGTGTAGAATGTACTCTATCCTCCAACTGCAGATTCATCTACCAGCCTTCCCCTTATATTTCTACTCCTGAAATACATAATTTTCTGCAGTCTCCCTCACATTCAGAAAGTTTTATCAACTCTCCAGGTTTCTGTGCGCTAACTTCTAATTTCTTAGGGTATCTGTCATTCCCCACCGTTATTTGCCTATGTAACTCCTGTTCTTCCTTTAAGACTCAGCTATCTTCTGTTCTCTTAGAGGAAGACTTATCTTAATCTTCACATTAGGCTCAGTACCCTGTTAGACTTCTATCACTTAATTGAAATTATTTAATTTATTCTCAACATATTATATTGATATTATCTGTTTATGTATCATTCTATTCTCCTAGAATGAGAGTTCTTTGAAGTCAGGGACCTACTCATTATTTTTGGTATCCCCAGTACCTAACATAATGTAAGCTCAAAAATGTTTATTGAATTGAACTGAATGTGTGCTTTGATTTCTCCAGCATGTCATGTGTAATAGGTGATTACAGTGTTTACCTAGGTCATCCTTAAACATATTCTCAGACAACATTCTTTGGTACTTACAGATGTGGGTAAGCTGACAAATCGAATTTTTTTTTTTTTTTAAGATTTATTTATTTATTTATCCCCCCCTTGCTGCTTGTGCTTGCTGTGTCCATTCGCTGTGTGTCTTCTCCGTGTCTGCTTATCTTCCCCTCGATGTGAGGTCCCGCTGCATCAGCCCCTCGCGGGCCAGCCTGCCCTCACAAGGAGGCCCCGGGAAGCGAACCCGGGGCCTCCCATATGGTAAACGGGGGCTCTATGGACTGAGCCACTCCCGCTTCCTGACAAATCGAATTTTAAAAAAGATCATTTTATAATTTCAAGTAACTTCTAAAGAATATGGATTCTGTTAAATTCAAAGTTTCTTTGTTCTGGTGAGCACTTGAGTTTGGGTTTATAAGTGTAGGGCAGGAGTCAAAGAGTGCTGAATTTCTATGTACAATAGATGGAAAAAGAGCTGGAGTGGCCAATCTGGGAAGGAGGAAAAGAGGAGCAGAAGGAATGAGAGACAGAAACATTCCAGCAAGACGGAAGACAATATGGCACTGCATAAAGAGGTGCTCCCCATTGCTCCCACATCTTCAGGCAAGATTCCTGATTTACAAAATTCATGACATGAGTTTATTTCTTATGGAAACAGGAGGGAGGAATGAGGGGTAAAGGTAAGAAGGAGAAGTAAAGAAAAGCATGAGCGCAAAAGGCCATAGAAATTAGTGGCAACACTTCTCAGAAATTTGAATTGGTCAGGTATGGAATTAGCTGGGATTGAAACAAATCATATCTAGATCTCTGAGAAACAAAGATGTCCTGGCTAATATCTAGAGTTACAATCCCCCATAATAGCATAATAGATAGTCTCAACACTCCATGCATTTAGAAAGATATGCCAGAAATACATTGGAAATGTCTTTAATTAAACAATACAATACATGTAAAAGGTGAAACAAATAGAGTCTCATCAGATATCAGAGAGGACAGAGTTAATCTGGATCAGGTTAATAAGGGAAGGCTTTATGGATAAATCAGGGCTGAAACTTGGCCCTGACTGATCTGGAGAAATAAACTAACTGGATATAACTTAGAAAGCATCATAAGTGGTGGAAAGAGAATAAGGAAAAGTGTAGAAGCAACAGTTAAAAAGAAATAGACAATCTGACTAGGGCAGACAGTGTATTTGAGACTGATAATATATTTTTCATCCAAGAAATTTATCATCTCACCTCTTTGAACTGGTATCATATAGCTTAGCATTCTGACCAAATGCTTTCATTCAACTATCAATCATCTCATTACCAATTTTTATGCTCTAAAAACCAAGCCCTTCTATTAAGAATTTTCAGGAATAAGAGTACCTTGATCATCTATGACAAGTAAATTCTAATTTCCCCTATGGCCCTTTACTAACTACAATATTTGAAATATGTTGCCAAAAACAATGCTTACTCTTCTTATATTTTGAAAGCTGACCCTAGCTCATTACACAACATTACAGTATATCTAAGTCCTTGGTATCACAAGGCTCAATTTCTCTCACTGGCTTTTGGAAGATGAAACAGCTAGATGATGTTTTGTAAAATTCCATTAATATTATGTCAGTTTATATTTATTAGTACCATGGATGCTCACTACTTTTTTTCAGGTAGGCTGAGCTGGATCTTCCTGCTTGTGTCTCATATAGGGCAAAAGTTAAGAGGCCCTGCAGGACGACTGCCTGAACTCAAATCCTGCCCAGTCCTTACAGAGTTCTGTTACTCTTTCCTCATCTGTAAAATGGAGATGCTGATAATAGCACCTACATTGTTTGTATGGATTAAATGAGATAATTCTAATGTATGTGTATTAATTTCCATTAGAGACAGCTGTGAGAAACAAAGACCCAAAGAAAAAGGTCCAGAGGTCAATGATCTGGGCTGGTAGGCTAACTCCTCCGTATCAGGGACCCACACTCTTTTTCACTTGTTGCTCTGCAGTGTTTAACTTCTATTCTAATGATCATTTCATTATCCTAGAGAGCTGTTGAAAATGGAGACATCATATTTGTATTTCAGGCAGTAGGAGGAGGAACAGGCAAAGGAGAGAGATTTATTTACCTGTAAAGGACACTTCACATGTCACACAATTGTCCCACTATCATCTGTAAAGCTTAGTCACATGTTCTACATGTAAGGGATGCTGAAGGGAACTTTAGTATAATCTTACTAGGTGTCAATATGCCTATATTTTTGAATATCAGATTTACTTATTAAACAAAAAGTGAAGTACCTAGCAGTATGTACCATATACTATATTAACACTCAATGGAGTATGTGGAATACAATCAATGCTCACTAGTCTAGTTATTTTATTTTTAATATTATTAATTATTAAGGTTTGTTAAGTTTTGTCATTGTTTAACATAGTTAACCCAAATTCCAGTGTTGAGGGCCAAAATGCACTTGTTGATTAAACTACAGAAAATCTCTTCAAAGTTCACTGTCATTCAATATTTATTTTGGTAAGCATCAAAATTGTTTTCTACTTGTCCTTTCCTAATTCTCTTCTAGAAACTGCATCATCCCAGTCAAATTACAATTCAGTCTACATCAGCTTAACAGAATGCTTGGGGAATAGGTCTCTTCTTGCTTTGATTTTTTAACTGGGAGATGGCTGGAGAATGTCCTTTTATTCTTGTTTTGTTTTGTGTTTCAGTTCTAAAAGTAGAAATAAATGGCTATAATTTTTCCTGCCTTAATAAATATTACATTTGAAATAACACAATCTTTATTTAATATTAAATCCATGGAGTGTTTATGGTCTCTATTTTGGTCAATAACCCCATTGTTTAACCCTGTAGATGTATATATCCTGTACATGTGAAGATGGCTTAAAAGTATACAGTATACTGACCACAGGACAGCCCATAAAAGCTTTTGTGTATATGTTAATTAAAAAAAAGAGATCTGACAAAAGATTTTCTTATCTTCAATCTCATTATCATAAAAGTAGAGTTACAACTCTACCTTAGAGTTCCAATGAGTTGCATAACAATCAAATAGGATATCATACTACTGAAGTCACTGAAATCATTTATCCATTTTCGGGGTCCAACTAATGCTTGTATCATTTGCATTATACAAAATATCAATACAATTTACCAATAAAATGAACCTAAAAAGTATTTGCCTCAAAAAGATCCACTGCTGTCATTGCTTAGGAAAAATAGGAAGAAGAGTCTTTTGGCAAAATCAGATTTATTTTTTATCCCAAACTAAGCACTTTCCAATTCATTCAATTTCCATAAATGGTCCATAAGTTTAAACTAGATTATCATAAAAAGTTTTTAACATGGTAAATAGCCAAAATAAAATAGGGATGCTTATAAATGATTAGCCTGCAAAATTAACATCTTTCCTGAACAAACACAAAAATCCATGCTTTCATTTTTTTTTTTTTACCTTATATACTCATTACTTGAGATGTGTTTAATGTACCATTACTTCACTGATGCATATACTCAGTTACATGAATTGCATAATTAGAATAAAAACTTGCCAGAAGAAAATTGTTGAAAATGTTGAGGTCTCAAGTCAGCAAAATCATTTGAAATTCAATCAATAATAGCTTTCAGGAATTGAGAACTTGTTCTAGTTAGAAATAGAGCTGCTCCAAAAACTACATGGTTAAATTTGGTATTTCTTCCAGGAATAAAATGACCTTGAAGCACTATATTGGTCAAGAATTTGGACTGGTGTTCAGAAGGGCCATAAGCATCCAAAAATAGACTTTTATAAGCATATGCTCCAAAATTAATTATTTCATAAAAAAACTACAATGAGGATTATTCAAATTTAAAGGACTTACTATAGATATGTTAGTGTCTCATGGAAATGTTTTGTTTTGCTTTTTTTTAATTAAGGGAGAGTGCTAAAAACAATAAATAGCAAAATAGGTGATAGATTACTGATATTTTTGCAAGTCAGCTTTAAGAAAGGTAAAGGAAGGCAAAGTAAACTTTATTCAAACCAGGACTTGCAATCCTGAGTTGGGTACAGAGGAGAAACTGATATACTTATGTACATATAAAAACATACATGCATACGTGTAAAGGGCAGTAAAAAGGATTGGTAAAAGCAGCTTTTATAATGTTTTCTGCTGTGGCCTTATGTAATCTGTTATGAAGTACTTAATTCTTTAAATTGGAAAAGGGTCTTGAAAAATGTACTTTAGTGCCCATGGTTATCTTAGCTATTTTGACTGAAGAGGTTTAAAAATTTACCTCTTTTTTCCATTTCAAGAAGAAAATCTAAAAGCATAGTGGGACCCAGGAGATAAAAGTCAAATGGTACCTTTACAGAAAAATATACACACTGGACACAGAATCAGATGCTTCTTCCATTGAGTACAGGGGCCATGTCTTAAGATGTTTATGAAAAGACAATGTTCAGGAAAGATAGATTTTCTTGCCTGTGGTCATATCCAATGGTGTTCTAGAACTGCCTCATAATGGAACACAAGAGCTAAGTGTTAAATTTTCAGGAGTTTGCCAGGCAGTGGTTAAACAAAGACACTATTAAAACTCAAATTATATAAGCATACAATTAAATAAATTATATTAAAAAGAAAAGTAATAGGGTTCTGGGAAGAGGGCATTGGAGTAGATTGCCAGGGCTCAACTGTTTTACAAAAAGAGTGCAGGAAGGGCAGAAGCTGTCTGAAGCAACTGCTTTGGGGATCTGCAGACCAGGAGAGTCCCACATGCATCATCCAGGAGGGAGTGGGACAGAGAGATGAAGAGGCCTAAATGAAAATTGTGTGTTACCTTCCCCCTCAGCAGGGAGCAGTGACCACCCTCCATCCTCAAGGTGAACCCATGGCTGATTCCTGCCAACGGAGAGGGGAGTAGGTCTTTTCCTTCTTGGGAACAGGTAGGGTGTGTTGGAAGGCTGAGTGTAGTTTCTCATCAGCAAGTTTAAACAGCAGGGCCCAGCTTTGAAATCTGACTCTTAGTGGCTGGGAAACAACAGCTAGAGGAATTTGGAAGAGACACCATTTATGTAAGAAAATACACATTTATGCATATATATTTATATATCATTTTACAAATATTGGTATGTACTGTGAAAAATCTTGATTTTTATGAACAATGAAAAAAAACATAAAAAAAAAACTTTAAAGATATAAAATTATTTAACAAAGAAAAAAAAAAAAAAAAGAGTGCTATTTCCTGGAAGGCCAGGGAAGTGAAGGATAAAAAAAGGCTTTTTGGACTCTTTATTCCAAGGCCTCCTTGAATCTGATCTGTGCCTCATTTATGGGTCACTGGTCCTGCCTTGATAACTTAAACAGGGAAATTTTAAAGATTTAGAATAAGTTGAACCAAAAATCAAGGAAGAGCTGTGAAACAAAATCACCCAACTATAAAATTTCAGGCAAGATAGAAATTGACCATCAGAAAAACTCACCAAAATAATCAGATGCTTAGACATCAGCAAAAAATTACAAGCCATACTAAGAAACAGGAATATATGGCCCAGCCAAAGGAATAAAGTGAAAAATCTGATGAGACAGTGTTTAAAACAACTAATCAATGCTGTTCACACAAAAATCTCCTAAATCAATTCAAGGAGCTGAAGTAAAACATGGCTAAAGAAATAACTGATATTAAGACACTGGGTACACATGAAGAATTTGAAAGTTTGCAAAGAAAAGTAACAACTTATGAGAATGAAAGTCACAATGATTCAGATTAAAAATACATTAGAAGCATACAAAAGCAGATTTGAAATGGAAGAAAAATGGATACATGAATTAGAAGACAGAGCACTGAAACTTGAAGACACAAGAACAGACAGAGAAAAGATTGGGAAATATTGAACAGGGTCTCAGAAAATTGAATTATAGTGCAAAATGCACAAACATATGCACTATGGTGTTCCAGAAAGAGAAGAGAATGGAAAAGGGATAGAAAGAATATTTGAAAAATAATAGCTGAAAAATCCCCAACCCATATTAGAGACATAATAATTGATATCCAAGAAGGAAAATATACTCCAAACAGAATAAATCCAAATAGACTTACTCTGAGACATGTATTATTCAGTTGTCAAATGCCAGAGATGAGAAAATTCTGGGGGAAAAAAAAAAAAGCAATTTGTCACATATAAAGGATGCTCAATAAGACTAAGGGCTGATTTTTCATCAGAAACCATGGAGGCAAAAACCTGCCAGCCATGAATTCTTTATGCAGCAAGATATTCCTTCAAAAATGAGGATAAGCGTAAAGTTTTAACAGACTAACAGAAACTGAGAGAGTTCATCAGTAGGAGTCTGGCTTTACAAAAAATATTAAAGAGAGTGCTGCAGACTGAAAGGAAAAGACAGGAGAGAGAAACTTAGAGAAGAATTTAGAAATAAAGATTATTAGTAAAGGTAACTAATAGGGTTAATATTAAGACATTATATAGGAAAGCCGAAGGATCAAATGGACAAAGAAAGTAATGCCTTTACATTAATAACATTGAATGCTAATGGACTGAACTGCTCAATCAAAAGACACAGACTGACAGAATGGATGAAAATATGAGCCATCTATATGCTGTCTACAAGAGACTCATCTTAGATGTAAGGACACAAAAAGGCTGAAAGCAAAAGGTTGGTAAAAGATATTCCATGCAACCAGTAATAGCAACAACAAAATAAGGTAGTATAGCTACACTAATAAATAGATTTTAAATTCAAAACTGTTATGAGGCAAAAAAGGACATTATACATGAATAAAAGGGGGCAATTCACCAAGAAGAAATAATAATAAATAGTTATGTACATAACCATTCATCGTTGAACAGAACATCTGGACAGAGGATCAATAAGGAAACAGAGAGCTTGAATAACAGGATAAACAAACTAGACCTAACAGACATATATAGAACATTGTACCCCAAAACAGCAGGTTATACATTCTTGTAATGTGATCATGGATCTTTCTCCAGGATACACCATATGTTAGGTCACAAAACAGGTCTCAATAAATTTAGAAAGATTAAAATTATACAAAGCACTTTCTCTGGTCATAATGAAATGAAGCTGGAAATCAATAACAACAGAGAATGGGGAAATTCACAAATGTATGGAGGTTAAATAATGAGTGGATCAAAGAAGAAATTGCAAGAGAAATCAGTAAATATCTTTAGGATGGCTGATTGGGGACGGGGTCCTGCCCGGGGGTCTGTGCTGTGGGCGCATGGAGCGAGAGGCTTGGGATATCTACCTGGAGGCAGATCGGTGGTGTGGATTGCTCAGTAGAGATTCGTGAGTTTTAACCCTGCCTGAGGAGGTTAACACAGACGGCTGAGCCCCACCCTCAGGGGAAAAGGCTAGTTTGACCCGTGACTCTGGGTGACAACCCGGTGAGAGGGAGTGTTCTCCGAGAGTGGGAGGATTCTGGTGGAGGGTCGAGAGGGCTTTCCTTTCTGTGGATTTTGCTGCCTGGAACCCCTTGCAGCTTTGGGGAACAAAATAGCTGGCTTGAAGCAGGACCAGGCTGAGGGGAATGGCGAATCTGCTGAGAAAGTTGACTTACCTAGCTGCACAGGGATACGCCCCAAACACTGCCAGCAACCCGGTGAGAGGGAACATTCTCTGAGAGGGGGAGGGTTCTGACAGAAGGTGGAGAGGGGTTTCTTTTCTATCGATTTGGCTGCCTGGACCCCCTCATTGCTTTGGGGAGCAGGTAAGCTGGCTTGAAGCAGCGCCAGGCTGAGGGGAGAGTAGAATCTACTGAGGAAGCCTGATTTACCCAGCAGCCTGGTGACACTGAGGCTTGGCTCCAGAGGGGGCAAGTCAGCCAATTTTATCATTCTGCCCTGACTAGCATCAGAGTTTCAGCTCCCCTGGGGAGGCCAGGAAGTGGGAAGAGCTTGATTAGTGTCCACGAGCCTAGTTAGGGTCCCCTCAGTGAAGGGGGTGGTCTAGAAGAGGACATATTTTGGGTCCCTTATTTTGCCAAAAAAAAAAAAAAGTCACTTTAAAAAATAAAAAATGAATTTTTCTTTTTAATTTAGTTTTATAGCTAAAATCTGCCTCAAAACCTGCAGATAGAACCTTGCAGGGCAATTGATTGATAAATACAATCAGGCTGAGAGGTTCCACAAGGGCCCAAGAAGGAACACTGATCTTCCGTAGATTTGTTTGACTGCTTGCTTGTGTGGTTGTTTGGTTTTTCTCTGTTTATTTGTTGTCTCTTGCTTTACTTTCCTCTTTCTCCACCCTTTCTTTTTCCTTTCATTTTTTTTTTAAATTAGGTGCTGCTAGCTTGTCTCTTCCTTGCTGTGCTTCTTCTTCAGTGATTTCCCATTCTCTGTCTATATCGATTTTGTATCCCAAGCTATCTCTTTTCCTTCCCTCATCTTTCTGCCTTCTGCTTTCTGTTGTGGTTCTTATATACCATGTTTTTTCATTAGCCCACAACTTAAGGGTATCAATTTCTATTCCATCTATTCTGATTTCTTCTTTTTTAATTAATATTAACTCTTTCCTTTCAGCCCTTTCTTT
>JAQZBX010088426.1:0-12748 GCA_029593785.1 Cabassous unicinctus
GAAAGAGACACCTCCATGGAAAGATTCGCCAATGAGCACCATCTACTGGCCAGCCATGACACTTCAAGAGAAAAAATGATTTTTGGAGTCTCTCATTCCAGACCCCTTGGATGGGATCTGCTACCATTAGTGGGTCCATGGCCCTACTTTGATACCTTAAACTGGGCAATTTTAAAGATTCAGAAAAAGTTTAACCAAAAATCAAAGATGACCTGTGCAACAAACCACCAAGCAAGGGAGAGAAATTGACCATCAGAGTAAATTCACCAACATATTCAGATGCCTAGACATCAGCAAAACATTACAAGCCATACTAGGAAACAGGAAGAGTTGGCAAAAGAACAAACCAAATATCCTGAAGAGACACAGGGTTTAAGACAACTAATAAATGGTAATCACACAAAGCTCCTAAATCAGTTCAAGGAGTTGAAGGAAAATATGGCTAAAGAGATGAAGAATATTAAGAAGACACTGGAGAGCATAAAGAACAATTTGAAAGCCTGCAAAGAAAAGTAACAGAGCTCATGGGCTTGAAAGACACAATGGATGAGATTAAAAATACTTTAGAGGTGTATAATAGCATATTTGAATTGGTGGAGGACAGAATTAGTGAATTGGAAGACTGAACATCTGAACTTGAAAAGACAGGAGAACAGAAATAGAAAAGAATGGAAAAAATGGAACAGGGTCTCAGGGAACTGAATGACAATGCAAAACATAAACATATGCATTATTAGTGTCCCAGAAGGGGAAGAGAATGGAAAAGTAGCAGAAAGAAGATTTGAGGAAATAATGACCAAAAACTTCCCAACCCTTAGGAAAGACATGACTATCAATATCCAAGACACCTACTATTCAGAATGACAAACACCAGAGATAAAAAAAGGATTACAAAAGCAACAAGAGAAGAGCAATGCATCATTACAAGGAAACCTTGATAAGACTAAGTACTGACCTCTCATCAGAAACCATGGAGGTAAGAAGAAAGTGGTTTGATGTATTCAAGTACTGAAAGAGAAAAACTGCCAGCCAAGAATCCTTTATCCAGCAAAACTGTCCTTCAAAAATGAGAGTGAGTTTAAACTCTTCACAGACAAACAAAAACTAGAATATGCTACCAAAAGAATGATTTACAAGAGATGCTAAAGGGTATGCTACAAACTGAAAGGAAAAGACAAGGGCAAGAGACTTGGAGAAGAATGTAGAAATGAAGATTATTAGTAAGGGTTACTAAAAGGCTAAAAAGACAGGCAATAGTAAGATATGACAGTGGAAAGTCAAAGGATAAAATGGACAAAGTAAGTAATGCCTCTACAGTAATAATATTGAATGCTAATGGATAGAATTCCCCAATCAAAAGACATAGATTGATAGAATGGATTAAAAAAATGAGCCATCTATGTGCTGTCTACAAAAGACTCACCTCAGATGTAAGGACACAATCAGGTTTAAAGTAAAAGGTTGGAAAAAGACATTCCATGCAAATATTAACTAGAAAAGATCTGGAGTAGTGATAGAATATTGGGCAAAATATATTTTAAATGCAAACTGTTATATGAGACAAAGACAGTAATTACATATTAATAAAAGGGGCAATTCACCAAGAAGAAATAGCTATGCTAAATATTTATGCACCTAACTTGAGCACCCCAAGATACATAAAGCACACACTGGCAAAGCTGAAGGGAGAAATAGATGGCTATATGATAATAGTTGGAGACTTCAATACACCACCCTCAGCATTGGATAGATCATCTGGTCAGAGGATAAATGGAGAAACAGAGAGCTTGAAAAATGTGATAAATAAACTAGACCTAACAGACACTTATAGAGCATTGCACCCCTAAACAGCAGGATATCCATTCTTTTCAAGTGCTCATGGAACCCTCTCCAGGATAGACCATATTTTGGTCACAAGACAGGTCTCAATATATTTAAAAAGACTGAAGTTATACAAAACACTTTCTCTGATCATAACGAAATGAAGCTAAAAATCAATAATGGTTGGAAAAGGGAATGTTCACAAATATATGGAGATTAAACAACACACTGTTAAATAATCAGTGAGTCAAAGAAGAAATTGCAAGAGAATTCAGCAAATATCTTGAAACAAATGAAAATGAGAACACAACATATCAAAAACCTATGGGAGACAGCAAAGGCAGTGCTGAAAGTGAAATTTATAGCCCTCAATGCTTACATTAAAACAGAAGAAAGAGCTGAAATTGAAGATATAACTGCACACCTGGAGGAAATAGAGAAAGAACAGCAAACTAATCCCAAACCAAGCCAAAGGAAAGAAACTGTAAAGATCAGGGCAGAAATAAATGAAATTGAGAAAAACAACAACAAAAAAAAACAATAGTATCAACAAAACCAAAACTTGGTTCTTCGAGACCAACAAAATCAACAAACCGTTAGCTAGACTGACAAAGAACAAAAGAGAGAAGATGAAATTAAGTAAAATCAGAAATAAGATGAGGGACATTACCACTGATCCTACAGAATTAAGAGAGATCATAAGAGGATACTATGAACAACTATAGGCCAAAAAACTAGACAATGTAGATGAAAGGGACAAATTCCTAGGAACACACAAACAACCTACACTGACCCTAGAAGAAATAGAAGATCTCAACAAACCAATCATGTGTACAGAGATTGAAACTGTCATCAAAAACCTCCCAAAAATGAAAAGTCAGGACCAGGTGGCCTCACAGGTGAATTCTACCAATCAAAGATTATCTAATACCAATGTTGCTCAAGCTCTTAAAAAAAATTGAACAGGAAGGAATGCTACCAAACCTCATTTGATGAAGCCAAAATTACCTTAATAACAAAACCAGTTAAAGATACTACAAAAAAAAAAAAGAAAATTGCAGGCCAATTTCTCTAATGTGTACAGATGCAAAAATCCTCAACAAAATGCTTGCAAACAGAATCCAAAAGCACATTAAAAGAATTATATACCACGATCAAGTGGGTTTTATACCAGGTATGCAAGGGTGGGTCAACACAAGAAAATCAATTAGTGTAATAAACCTCATTGATTAACTGAAGAAGAAAAACCACATGATCCTCTCGATGCAGAAAAGGCATTTGACAAAATACAGCATTTCTTTTTTATTTTTTTAATTTTTAAAGAAGCTTTAGATTACATAAATGTTACATAAAAAATGTAAGGGATTCCCATATGCCCCATCCCCACCCCTCCCACACTTTCCCACATTCACAACAGCTTTCATTAGTGTAGTACATTTGTTAGAATTGATGAACACATATTGAAGCATTGTTACTAAGTGTGGACTATAGCTTACAGTATAGTTTACACTCTGCCTTGCACAATTTTATAGGTTATGAAAAAATGTATTTCTTGAAAAAAACACTCCGAAAGATAGTAATGGAAGGATGCTTTCTCAATATGGTCAAATACATATATGAAAAACCCACAGCTAGCATTGTACTCAACGGTGAAGGACTGAAAACTTTCCCACTGAGATCAGGAACAAGACAAGGATGCTCACTGCCACCACTGTTATTCAATATTGTGCTAGAAGTTCTAGCTAAAGCAATGAGGCCAGATAAATAAAAGGCACCCAAATAGGTAAGGAAGAAGTAGAATGTATGCTATTTGCCAATGATATGATTGTATCTAGAAAATCCTGAAAAATCCACAACAAAGCTACACGAACTAACAGGTAAGTTCAGCAAAGTGGTGGGATTTAAGAATATGCAAAAAATCAGTAGCATTCCTGTACACTACTGATAAGTAATCTGAGGAGTAAGTCAGAAAAAAATTCCATTTATAATAGCAACTAAAAGAATCACGTATTTACGGTAAACTTAACCAAAGATATAAAGGACCTATATTCAGAAAATTACAAAACATTGCTAAAGCAAACCAAAGAAGACCTCAATAAATGGAAGGACATTTCATGTTCATGGATTGGAAGATTAAATATCATTAAAATGCCAATTCTACTTAAACTGATTTATTAATTCAACACAATCCCAATAAAAGTCCCAATAGCATTTTTGCAGGAATGGAAAAACCAATTATCAAATTTATTTCTAAGGATAATGGGGCCCAAATAGCCAGAAATGTCTTAAAAATGAAGAATGAAGTTAGAGGAGTCTCACTTACTGACTTTAAATCATATTACTTAGCTACAGTGATAAAAGCAGCATGTTACTGGCATAAAGATAGACAGATTGACCAATGGAACTGAATTGAGAATTCAGAAATAGACCCTCATATCTAGAGTCAAGTGATTTTTGACAGGCTATCAAGCCCTTCCAGCTGGGCCAGAACAGTCTATTCTGGGAGAACTGGATAGCCATATCTGTAAAGAAAGAAAGAGGACCCCTATCTCACACCTTATAAAAAATTAAGTTAAAATGGATCAAGGACCTAAATTTCAAAGCTAAAACCATAAAACTCCTAGAAGAAAATGTAGGAAAGCATCTTCATTGTGTGGCAGGCAGTAGTTTCTTAAAGCTTACACCCAAAGCACAAGCAACAAAAGAAAAAAATCAATAAATGGGATGTCCTCAAAATTAAATACTTTTGTTCTTCAAAGACTTTGTCAAGAAAGTAAAAAGGCAATCTACTCAATGGTAGAAAATATTTAGAAACCATATATCTGATAGGGGGTTGATATCCATGTTATATAAAAAGATCATACTACTCAATGATAAAAAGATAAGGAACCCAATTTAAAAATGGGCTAAAGACTTGAATAGACGTTTTTCCAAAAAGGAAATAAATGGCCAAAAAGCACATGAAAAAATGTTCAACACCACTAGCTATTAGGGAATTGCAGATCAAAACTACAATGAGATACCATTTCATACCTTATAGAAGGGCCATTATTAAAAACCAACAACAACAAAAACCCAAAACTACAAGTGCTGGAATGGATGTGGAGAAATAGGAACACTCCTTCACTGTTGATGGGAAGGTAGAATGGTGTAGCCTCTGTGGAAGACAGTTTGGCAGCACCTCAAGAAGCTGAATATAGAACTGCCATATGATCCAGCAATCCTGTTACGGAATATTTTCAGAAGACCTGAAAGAAAGGATGCAGACTGGCAATTGCACACTGATGTTTAAAGGAGCATTATTCACAGTTGCTAAAATATGGAAAGAGCCAAGTGTCCATCAAATGAAGAATGGATAAACAAAATGTGGTGTATACACACAATGGAATACTATTCAGCTGTAAGAAGAAATGAAATCAGGATTCATATGGAAACCTGGATGAACCTTGGGGACATTATGTTGAGTGAAATAAGCCAGACACAAAAGGACAAATATTGTATGGTCTCACTAATATGAACTAAATATGATGGGTAAACTCACAAAGGTAAACTCTAGAGTATAGGTTACTAGGAGATAGAATGTGGTTGAGAATGGAAGCTGATGCTTAATGTATGTAGAATCTTTAATAAGGTCTATTGTGAAAGCATGGAAATGAATAAAGTTGATGGTAACACATTATAGTGAGAATAACTAATACTATCGATTTATAAATGTGATTGTGGCTGAAAGGAGTAGACTGTATATGTAAATGTCAATTGAAAGAAGCTAGAGAATAATGTAGGGAATGTATAACATACTGATTTTGGTGGTGGACGAAGATTGTGGTTAATAGTATAAATAAGAATGTTTTTTACAAAGTGTTAAATATATAGTGATATCTGGGGAAATTACAACAAATGTAACTTATATCTGATAGTTAACAGTAATATTGTAATATTTTTACAGGAATGGCAAAGAAGATAATGTATCAATTCTGAGACAATAGAGGAGATAAAGGGTATGGGATTTTTCCTTTTGGAAATGAAAATGAAAACATTCTAAAATTGATGACAGCACAGCTCTGTGATGAAAATGAGACCCACTGAGCGTACACTTTGAGTGGATTGTACAAAACGTTGGACAGCATAACACAGGGAACACTGTGGTGGAAGATGGGCTGTGGTTAACAGAACAAATATGAGAACATTCTCTCATGAACTATAACAAATCTGTAATACTAATATAGGGTGTTAATGATTGGGTGGGTTGGGGGGAAAATACACCAACTATATGGGCTATATTTAGCAGTAATATTTTATGACATTCTTTCATAGTTTGTAACAAATGTTTCACAATAATGCAAGGTGTTGTTGGAGGGGTGATTTATGTTAAAATGGATCTTTCCTGTAAGGTCACAACTTTACTGAACACTTATTATTTATGTATGTTCATGTATGAATGATATACTTCAATAAAATTTTTAAATGAAAAAAATGCATGGTTTGGAGGCTTCTGAATTTATATATGGGGTAGACTGAGGGTCAGGGGTTGGGGGCAGTGGATAGCGGACTTGTCTTGAAGATTCAGTTGAGATCACTCATTTTACCTAGATAATATGATATAAATCAATACAAATAGCAATTTTTCTAGAGATTCTTTTATTCACAACTTGCTTTTTACTTATAAATATTGGGGGGTTATATTAGTTTGCAAAAGGAGTGCTGATGCAAAGTGCCAGAAATCTCTTGGCTTTTATAAGGGTATTTATTTGGGGTAAAAGCGTACAGTCACAAGGCCCTAAAGAGTCCAACTCAAGGTTGCTTTCTCACCAAAGTCAGCTGCCACATGTTGAAGCAAGATGGCGGGCGATCTTTGCTGGGTGTCAGCCTCTTCCTCTTGAGGCTCTCTGGGCCCAGCTTCTTGATCTCAGCTGCAGGCTGGCAAAGCCTTATCTCTCAGGGCTTCCTATATTAGTCTTGGCTGTCTTTCCAAGGTCAACTGCAAACTATCAGACAAATGGCTCATCTTTCCCCAGGGTCCCAAGATCAAACATGACAGAGCTCTCTCTCTCTTCCCGTGTTTCTTCTTGAGAAAGTGTCTGTTTATATCAGCCCACCAAGGGGGCAGGGACTCAACTTGAGTCATGCCTTACTGATTTGGTAAATCAAAGCCCTAATCGTAACAGGTAATTTAGTCAAAGACATCTCAGCTGAATACAAGGCAGTCAAAGGATATCATAACCAAAGAATAGATTAACTTACAAACATAATCCTTTTCTTTTGGGGATTTATAAATAATCTAACTGTCACAGGGGAGTGCACAGATAATAGTCAAAGGAGGAACTAGGCTCCCCAAACAAATCTTTGGTGCCACCACTCAAGATCCGGGAAATCACTTGGGATACAAAATAAAGTGTGAATATATACAGGAAGATGTGATTTGGGGAAGATAGCTTATTAAATTTTTCAGAATTCTGGAGTGGTGGGCACTGCCCCACACTCAGTGGTGGTGGTAGAAGTGATGACCTTGTTGGCAAAGAGAAAAGGGAGGAGCAATTGCTTGGCTCTACTAGCCTGAGACTGTCGTGGTAGTTGAGCAATCATGTTCCTGGCTAAGGCTGTGTGCTTGTACAACAGAGAGTAGAGAGGGCCCAAGTAATTCACATACTATTCCTGACCAATCCAGAGGCTGTGCGAATGCAAAGAGGAGTGGCAAAAGGGCCCAGGAGAAAGCAAAAGCCAAGGCAGATGAAAACAGCCTGAAATTTGGATGTGTCCCCTGTTCACCCACTGGCAGATTCACTGGCAGAGGATGGAATGCTGATTGGCTTGAGACATTTGATCACAATCTCTCTTCTAAAATCTGTGCCTTAACCACTAAGGTAAGCAAACATAAGGGTGACCACTCAGAAGCAAGACTTTAAAATAAAAACAAGAAATTTTTAAAAAACAACTCAGCAGAAACATCAATGGCCACATACCACAGGGAAGGCAGATTTAACATATTTAACCTTGGCAAGTTGCTAAACAAAGAAGCAAACAAACAGCAACAAGCTCAGAGGGATCAGAATTCAGAGTTGCTACAATATATTATTTTTTAAAAGTCCAGTTTTCAATAGAAAATGATGAGACATACAAAGAAATAAGAAAATGTGGCCCATGCACAGGGGGAAAAAAATCAGTCAATAGAAACTGTCTCTCAATAAAAACTATTCCTAAGTAACCCCAGATGTTGGATTTAGCAGTGAAAGGCTTCAGAGCAGCTATTATAAGTATGTTCAAACAACTAAAAGAAACAATGTTTAAAGAATTAAAGGAAAGTAGAGCAAAATAATTCAACAAATAGAGAATTTCACTAAGGATAAAGAAATTACAGAAAGGAAGCAAATTGGAGTTTTGGCATTGAAAAGTACAACAAGTGAAATAAAAATTCACAGATTTGAGATGGTAGAAGAAAGAATTAGTGCACTGAAATATAGATCAATAGAAATTATCCTCTCAATAGAAGAGCGAGAAAAAAAGATTAAAGAAAATTACAAACTGCAGAGACCTCTGGGACAACACCAAGTGTACTAACATATGTATAATAGTAGTTCACAAAAGAAAAAGAGAGAGAAAAGAAACAGAAAAATGTTTGAAGAAATAATGACTGAAACTTTCCAATTTAATGAGAAACATTAATCTACACATCAAAGAGGCTTAATGAACCACATGTGGGATAAATACAAAGATATCCACACAGAGACTCACACAACTTTCAACAGGTTTAAAGAGAAAGACAAGAAGAAAATATTGAAACCAGAAAGAGAAAAATGACTCATCACATACAGGGGAGCACCCACATGATTAACAATTGGCTTCTCATCTGAAACATTGGAGGTCAGAAAACAGTGGGATGACGTATTTAAAGTTCTGGACAAAAAATGTCAACAAAAAGTTCTATATCCAGCAAAACTACCTCTCAAAAATAAAGGCAAAATAAATATATTTTAGATAAACCAAACGGAGAGAATTTGTGGCTAGTGGACCTGCCTTACCAGAAATACTAAAGGAAATCCATCAGATTGAAAGGATATGACACCAAAGAGTAACTTGAATTCACAGGAAGAAATTGAAAGCATGTGAAATGGGGAATACGTGAGTTAATATCAAAGTATCTATTATTATATTTTTCTTTTCTTCTTTAAAAGTTGTAAGATAGTATAAATCACTAAGTATAACATCATAAGACAATAACAGCACAAAAGATGGAGCTCTCTTGGAGCAAAATTTATTTTACCAGAATTAGGTAAGTAAAAAAATAAATGAAGTAGGGGGAGGGGCAAGATGGCAGCTGAGTAAGGTGCTGCAAGATTCAGCTCAACCTGCAGGGCAGATAGTAATCACCCAGAGCTATCTAAAGAGTAATGAGCAGAGCACCCCACACCACGGAGGCCAGCGCTCATACTCCACTCGTGGTGCAAGCCACCTCGGGAGCTATTACCTGGCTGGGGCTAGAGTTGGAAGCTCCATTTCCCAAACGTGGGGGAGGAAGAGATGGTCGGCCACCAACTTCAGCTACTGATTAATAGGCTCCAGCCCCACCTCTTGCATGGAGGAAGTTGGGGGGAAATGCACCAGCCTCTCTGGGTAACTGCAGGCAATTTCAGTCTGGCACAGACCGAATATTCGGACACCTGGGGCTCCATCCCCACATCCCAATAGAAAAGGAGAGGAGCTGTGTTTCCTCAGCTTCTCTGGGCAACTGCAGGTGCTTTCGGTCCACACAAACTGGTTTATTGAGCACCTTCGATTCCATCTCTACCCCCGTCCAACCCCACATTTGACAGGAGGGAGCTGGTGTTTCTTCAGCCTCTCTGGGAACCTGCAGGTGTTTTTGGTCTGCATGAACTTGACTGTTGTGCCCCTGTGGCTCCACCCCCACCCCTGATAGGACAAGGGGGGGTAGTGATTCCCCAGCCTCTCTGGGTAACTGCAGGTGTTTTGGGCCACACAGACCGAATAGCTGGACATCTGTAGCTCCATCCCCATGCCCCAGTAGGACAGGAGGGGGCTGGTGTTTCCTCAGCCTCTCCAGGCAACAGCAGGCACTTTGGCCTGCATGGACTGAACTGTTGGGCACCTATGGATCCGTCCCCACCCCCTAAAGGGCAGGAGAGACAGTACTCCCTCAGCTTCTCAGGGCAACTGCAGGCACATTTGGCCTACACATCATAGAATGTTGCCCACACCTGCAGTTCCATCTCCACCCAAGGCAGGGAAGGAAGGGGCATGAAGCTACATCAGTCTGTCTGGGCAACTGCAGACAGTCTTGGCCTGCTTGACTTGGACTGTCACACACGGCTGTGGCTGTGTCCCTACCCCTGACAGAGGAGAAAGGTGGGAGAAGCTTCATCGGTCCCTGGGGCAATGCGGACAGCTCCAGCTTCCACAGCTAACAGCACCGACTACCTCCTTGGCTCTCACTACACAAACAGCAAGGGAGAAAGGGCAAGAAAGTCCTAAACTGAAGACAGAAACTGTGCCCAGAATAAATACATATAGTAAGCCAGATGCCAAGACACCAACAAAAAATTACAATCCACACCAAGAAACAGGAAGATACGGCCCTGTCAAAGGAAAAAGATAAGCCTCCAGATGACACAAAGGAGTTGAGACAGTTAATCATAGATGTTCAAACAAATCTTAATAACTTCAATGAGATGACTAAAGAGATTAAGGATATTAAGACGACACTGGGTAAGAACAAAGAAGAATTTGAAAGCATACATAGAAAATTAGCAGCTCTTATGGGAATGAAGGTCACAGTAAATGAAATTAAAAATACACTGAAGGCATGAAACAGGAGGATGAAGAAAGGGTTGGTGAGCTTGAAGACAAGGCCTCCAAAAGTGAACATGCAAAAGAACAGATGAAGAAAAGAATGGAAAAAATTGAACAGGGTCTCAGGGAACTAAATAACAGCAAGAAACATGAAAACATACATGCCATGTGTGTCCCAGAAGGAGAGTAAAAGGGAAAAAGGGCAGAAGGAATATTTGAAGAAATAATGGTAGAAAATTTCCCAACCCTATTGAAGGACGTAGATATCCATGTCCAAGAAGCACGACGTACTCCCATCTGACTAAATCTGAATAGGCCAACTCCAAGACACATCTTAATAAGAATGTCAAATGCCAAAGACAAAGAGAATTATGAAAGCATCAAGAGAAAAGTGATGCATAACATATAAGGCATACCCAATAAGATTAAGTGCTGATTTCTCATCAGAAACCATGGAGGCAAGAAGGCAGTGGTCTAATATATTTAAGATACTGCAAGAGAAAAACTTACAGCCAAGAATCTTATATCCAGCAAGATTGTCTTTCAAAAATGAGGGTGAGTTTAGTATATTCACTGTTGCAGTTGGGCAATTTGATATAATTATGAATTCCAAAAATATAATTGGATCATGCTTGTAAACTGATCTGCTAATCTGGGCATGATTAAGTTATGATTAGGGCATTGACTGGGCCACGTCAGTAGGGAGTTGAGCCCCATCCCTTGGTGGGTGGGAAATCTCATATAAAAGGCAAGGCAAAGAACAGAGTTGAAGCAGTTTTTTGAGAAGCAGTTTTGATGTTGGAAAGAAGGCTCCAGGAGGAGAGAAGTGAGCCATTCGCCTGATCGCCTACAGCTGACCTTGTGGAGGAAACAGGAGCTAAGCCCAGAGAGAAACGCAGCCCCAGGAAGAGACGAACCCAAGAAGCCTGAACCCTGGCAAACGTCAGCAGCTGTCTTGCTCTAACACGTGGCAATGGACTTGGTGAGAGAAGAAACTTAATGCTTTATGGCCTGGTATCTGTGGACTTCTACCCCAAACAAATACTCTTTATAAAGACCAACCCATTTTTGGTATTTCACATTAATACCCCTTTGGCTGACTAATACATTCACTATAAACAGAAAGTGAGAGAGTATGTAACCAAGAGACCAGCTCTGCAGGAAATACTAAAGGGAGTGCTACAGCCTGCAAAGAAAAGACAGGAGAGAGAGGCTTGGAAGAGAGTCTAGAAATGAAGATCATATCAGTAAAAATAATTAAAAGTGTGAAAACAGTGGTAAAAATAAAATATGACAGATAAAACCCAAAGGTCAAAATTGGTGAAATAAGAACCACCTTTACAGTAATAACATTGAATTTTAATGGATTAAACTCCCCAATCAAAAGACACAGACTGGCAGAATGAATAAGAAAATATGAGCCATCTATATGCTGTCTACAGGAGACTCACCTTAGACCCAAGGACACCAATAGATTGAAAGTGAAAGGCTGGAAAAAAGATATTCCACACATGCAGTAACAACAAAAAAGGTGGAGCAGCTATACTTATATTAGATGAAATAGACTTTAAAAGCAAAACTGCTATTAGAGACAAGGAAGGACATTACACATTAATAAAAGGGGCAATTCACCAGGAAGAAATAACAATCATAAATGTATATGCACCTAGCCAGGATACCCCAAGATACATGAGGCGAACACTGGCAAAACTGAAGGGAGAAATAGATATCTCCACAATAATAGTTGGAGACTTCAATATACCACTCTCAGCATTGGATAGAACATCTGGACAGAGGATGAATAAAGAAACAGAGAGCTTGAATAATATGATAAATAGACTAAACCTAATAGACATATGCAGAACATTGAACTCCAAACAGCAGGATATACATTCTTTTCAAGTGTTCCTCGATCTTTCTCCAGGATAGACAAGTTGTTGGGTCACAAAGCAGATCTCAATAAATTCAACAAGATTGAAATTATAAAAAGCACTTTTTCTGATCATAATGGAATAAAGTTGGAAATCAATAAGAAGGGGGAAGAGGGAAAATTCACAAACATATGAAGATTAAACAACACACTCTTAAATAGTCAGTGGGTCAAAGAAGAAATTTCAAGAGAAAT
>JAQZBX010088427.1:0-12750 GCA_029593785.1 Cabassous unicinctus
AAAAAAAAAAAAAAAACCAAACAGGTACATTTAATAATTATTCAATTTAAATTCATTTGGGTAAAATGAAATTCTTGATTTTGTTATGGTACAAAGCTGAAGAAAATATGCTTCCTGAACTGAAGAAATGATTACATTTTGGGAGTGGGGCTGACTTTTCAGTTTTAGAGGCACTAATTTGGAACTGAGACCAAGGCTTTATTTGTAACATGGCTGACGCCACACATGGGCTAAGAAGATCCAACCATAGCCAAATGCATCAGTCATTAGTTGCCTTGCTCTACAGTTAAGTCTGTCTACCAGTGGTCTTTTTTAGACCAAATGGATTTCCATATGATGGTCAGAAAGGCTAGACAGAGACATTTGGGCACCCATGGGCCTCAGCCAGGCCAATCTTATTTAAATAATTGTTCAACATTTGAACATCAGAGATGCTGAAGAAATGCATCTTGTGGGGGAGAAATGTCAATTGAGAAGACCACTTGTAGCAGTGATCAGCACTTCCTCTTCTTTCCCCAGAAAATCATCTCTGACTGAATTGTGTCCTCCACTCATCCCGCAAATAAGACCAGCAAGAGATTTGTGGCCACCATTTCTTATTTGGGCATGATCCTCGGTTGGGGAAGGGATTGTTGTATACCATTTCTTATTACAGAAATGAGCCAAATATTTGGTTCTTTTGCTGAGAGAAATTTTTATTAAATAACCTTTTATCTTTCATGTTGTATTTCCAAAAAAAATGTTTTATCTTCCCTTATAAATCTTCACCAGAATATAGTCTGATTAGCATTGTCTCTGTCAGTAAGCCAAGGACTATAAAACTTAGCCTGTTAGCAAGGGCACTCAGTTTCATTGTTTCCCATGATTCAAGGAGTCTGAAGAAAGGTTGGTAGCAGGGCTACAAATCACTATGGATTCCTGAGAAGGCTCTAGATCCCATGATAAGGGTTGTGGGACATGCTAAACCACCTAGTGAGGAATTGGCAATTTCTCTGTTCTCTGTTGTTATAAGTTCTCTGTTGTTATAAGCCTTGTTTAGTTGTACCTCTGCTATTACACACTTGAATTAGAAGGAGTAATTATTCAAAGGAGAAAGTTTTAATACAGAGTCTTATTTTGAAGATTAAAAGTGGCTAAAGTTTTAATCTATTAAGCATCACACAAGTAGAATTGAACAGCTGGGCATTGCTTAGTTACTAAGTTGACAGCAGTCAAGATTTCAAGACTAAATGAAGTCTTCATTCAGCTTCATATAATTTATTTCAACATGGATAAGGTTCATGCTATAGCTATAGCTATATTTGTATCCACTTTGAGGTATTTTAGGAACATGGTCTAGACTAAATATTGATATATATATATGTATCATATCTTATCTTATTATATTATATATCATATGTATCTATTTATCTACGTATCCACCCACTAGTATTCCCACTTCATACTTAAGAAATTAAAATTCAGAATTAGTAAGTAGCATTTAGTGACTAGAAGAGTTATAATTAAGCTAAATTATCTTTCAATTCAGAGTTCTATCTCTCCCAGCCTCCCCCCTCCCATCAACTTCCACATGAAAGCAAATACCAAAAAATATACCTGGTAAAATAATAATATGAATTTTAAAATTGACATTTAAGAGTATTTCTAAATGATTTGTTATACAATTTGAGATTATATATTTTCTTTTAAGGCAAACTTGATGTTATCCTCCTTTCTTACTAGGCTTAAAATTCCCATTATTTGATGTACTAAGTGGCAAATTATAGTAGGAAGAAGTGGAAGGAAACTTATTAAATCCAAAAGGCACAAATATTAAGCTAGAAGGGGACAGGAAGGAATTGAAGAGAATCCTTGATAACCTCTCAAGTTAGCATGGTTGGTAACATAAATTTTACATGTACAATAACGTGTCACTTCAAGATATTTTGATAGTCTGACCTAGCCAAGAGGCAACGGGAAAAATGAATTTGTGGGGATATTGGGTAGAATAAAGACAAAGTAAGGAACTCTGGCCTGAGAGGTAAGTCTCTGTGCTTAGGACATCTGGACTAAGTACTGAAAGAGGACAACATCCAGATGATGTGAAGTCAAGAAATAACTCTTTTTTTATTTTACACCTATGTATAGGGCCAATTTTCTTGTTACTTAAGGAATATAGGCCATTTAGAGACTACTTTAGAATTTTCAAAATTAAAGATAATTTATGGGAATCAAGTTATATAAAATTGGATTACAATGTCCACAACTAATAAAGTTCTCTATGCTTTCTTGGAGAGTGGCTCCAGTAGTAAGATGTATAGATATAGCCTTACTTCATCATTTATTCATTCATTCATTCATTCTAAAATATTTAAAGGGTTCCTATTTGATACCAGACATTATAGTAGGTGTAGGAGATTTAGCAGGAACAAGATATCCATGATAACCACCCTCATGGAGCTCCTCTTGTTTTCTCTGCACTATGAAGTCCCCTGCTCAGAGTCTACTAGAAGTATTTTCAGTGTGCTTCTCCCCAGTCCCTGCCTTTATTCCTATGCATTTAATGCAATTCAGACTCCTAGGAATCCCAGTACCTTTTCCCAAATCATGTTGAGTTTAGGTGTGAGGAACACCATAACACCTACAGTCCAGATGACACAATGCCACCATTTCCTGCTGAAAGAAAGAAATAACCTCCACTTTGATAGTCATATGAGCAGGGGGACAGAATCCAATTTTATAGGTGAGAAAATCAGAGTAGGAAGCTCTATGTGCCTATGGGTGCTCAGAATTAATCACTGAAAACAAAATATTGTAAGGCCTAAATATCAGAGTGTTTTTTTTTACAAAATTTTACTGCGGGAATATAATATATATATATATATATATATGACTGGTATATATATAATTTTCCATTTTAACCATTTTGATATATACTATTCAGTGGCATTAACTACATTTACAGTGTTGTGTTACCATAACCACCATCCATTAACAGAACTTTTTATCATCCCAAACAGGAACTCTGCACTCATTTAGCAATAGCTCCCCATTCCCTCCCCCCTCCCACCCCCAGTAACCTGTACTCTACTTTCTGTCTCTATGACTTTGCATCTGTCCGTGGACACTTGGGTTGTTTCTGCCTTTCGGCAATTGTGAATAATGCTGGTAGGAACATTGACATGCAAAAATCTGTTTGAGTCCCTGTTTTCAATTATTTTCAAAGTGAATTGAGGATGGAAATGGATAAATCCAAGCTGAGGGTAAGTCACTTTTGAGTATTAGGCTTGTAACAAACAGACAGCCAATCAGATGAAAATGGGAAGCCAGATTGAAATAACGAAGTCAACAGGATGTGTAGAAGAAACTAAAGAAGGCTAAAACTGTGGCAAAATGCTTGGCTGTGATCAGTGGCAACAACTGGGATTTCTCTCAGAAAGCCAAGTTGCATGAATTAGGCTCACTATTGAGTATGACTTAAAAATTTTTTTAATTTGATGTCTAATATTGTATCCCAGATGTCAACTGCAGTCATATTCTTGCTTCTTAATACCAGTAAGATTAATTCACTCACTCACTCCACTCCATTCCCATGTCATGTGGAAATGCAAAGCTGTCTCCAAGATGTTTGTGCATTTCTTCAGGCTCACCGTTTTTTCTACCTCAAAACTCCTTTGCTGGGTGTACCAGCTCTGTTCAGAGAGGAAACTCAGAGAGGAAACACATTCAGAGAGGAAACTCAGCATTTTCTCCAATCGAACTAAGAAACCCACTAGCATGTAACTTTCTTGAGTATGTTAGATTTTTCTGAAAAATTTTGGTAGGGGTTTGAGGAACACATGCAACAAATCTAAAACCATTAAATCTAGCGCTAGGTATTCTTATTCTTAAAGTATCCTTAGGCATTTCCACTGGTTGATTTTCCACACTGTCTGCCCCTCCACATGCCATCCCTCTTGCTCTTATTTGCTCTCTTCTGTTTTTCTCTCTGCCTTCCGCTTGAGAACAAACCAAAGCACACTCATTCCCTGTCACCTCCATTCACCTTTCTTGTCTTGACTCCCACAGACATTGGCCCCTACCCCATGCTTCCAGGTTTCACACTCTATCTCATAGAGGTCATCATGTTATTTTCACAAAGACAGTACTCTGCCTAGGAAGAATTATGATGCCAAGTGTTAAGATAAATATTTCTTATGGTAAACATGTTTCATTTATAAAATATGAAAACTGGAGAAAAACTCAGAGAAGAATAAAGACCACCTTCAGGTTCCACTATTTCCAGAAAAGTTTTGTCAATATTTAAGCCTGCCTGCATATTTCATTCTTTTTTTCTTCTAATTTATTTTATACACTTCTGTAGACAGATATCATAACAAAATGGAATACTACTTAAATTGATCATTTGTTTTATCTAGTTAAATTTAAGAGATATATTCAATGACATTAAATATTTTTCTATATCATTATTTATAATGGCTTTTTAATATTTAATCATCAGAGCATAGCATAACTTGTTTTCGACTGTTAGACACACATGTTTGCTTCTAAATTTTGCTACCTTAAACACTTTGAAACACATCTCAAATACATACCTTTGATTGTATCCATGATAATTTTTAAAGATAAATTCCTGGAAGTGAGATAGCTACATCAAAAGATATTTGTTGCTGCCTTTGAATAGAGTTGCTAAAGGATTTTCAAGCAGACCATCGAGAGATAACCCACCTTATGTTTAATGGGGCCATGTCCTCTAGGCAGAAGAGGGCTCCAGTGGTCCCTGACAGAGTGAATCTGAGCCAACAGTTATTTATTGTGGTCAAAAGGGGTTAGAACTTCAGAGTGAATCCTGTTTTTTGATGACCTAAGGGCAAAGACAAGGTATTTTTTTCACTCATGTCTACTACTTATACTATAAATTCTCATAGACTGCTTCTCCACCCCATCTCAAAATGCATGCACATACACACAATGTTTCTCATTGGACCCTAGAGTGCATACAGTAGATATAACTGGTGCTTTCAAGTAGTTTGGCGAATGGCTTTAACTTAAAAGTCCTTTGCCTTCTGAAAAAGTTTGAAGTGTGTAAAAATCACCCTTTCTTACAATGACAAATTTAAGAGTGAATTTATACATAAGGATGTAGAGAGATATTACTGTGAATTGCTCCTGGACAATTGTTATTGCAGTATCCATAAGTATCCTCTCAGATGAGAAAAATAATCCCTGTTGTGTCAAGTGCCTTGTAGTTGCATTACATCCTCCCCAGCTTTAAAGTACCTCTTAGTACAATGGGGCACAATTAGGCCAAGAGAGCCTTGGTGGTCTGAAAGGTAGCTCTGTTCCAAAGTGCTTCATTTATTCCTCCTCTGTGTTAATAATGGATGGTTTGCCCATATTAGATTATCATGGGCTACTCAGTAGTAAAATGTTTCTTGTCTACAGTAAATGCAACAGAATGTATTTTATTTCACTAGCATATTTTCAATTCAAAGTTTTCTACAATCATAGCTTTCATGTTTCATAATATTTTCTGAGGATTAATATAACAATGTTACCCTTATATAGTATATTCTAATGTTTTTGGGGAAAAATGATTTCTATATCTTCCCCTGAGTGTATTTTATTCTTCTCTCTTGTGCTTTGTCTTTAAGCTTGAATCATAAATTCATAAAGAAAAGGCCATTTCTACCTTAAGTACAGCCCAAACATATTGTTGGTACTCAGACACATTAAATAATGATTATAACAATAAAAATTTAGTCCCATGGAAACATTATTATATTTTCCTCTACTGTAGATTACATGTCATCCTCCTGGTAATACATGATAGCTGGATGATTTAATGTGTTCTCAAAATTTTTAAGTATTTAGCACTCTGACTATATACCTTTTTGGGGAGACTAGTTTTTTCAGTACTGTATCATTCTACAGATTTAATTTCTTCATTTTTTCTACCTAAAGGCTGATATGAAATGCTTTTCAATATCTTAGCCATTTTCTAGTTATAATACCTTTCTTGGTTTATTAGGCCAATTTTTTTCTCCATTATTTTTTCCTCAAAATACAGTATTTATAAAATTCCATCTTGTTGCTTTAGCATGATGGCTAAGCACTTTATTTTGCTTTATCTTTTTCCCTTTGAATTTAAATTAGTGCTATGTGTTCTTGTGTTTCTCTTTATGTTTTCTTCCTAAAACCTTTATATCACAATTTTTGGTTTACTTTCTTAAACTTTCTGTCAACTGTTTCTTTTTGCTTTATAATATAAATTATATGTAGACTTTTAAAAATATTAAACTTATGATATTCCTCAGGATACACTTGTCACTTTCCAAAACTTTGTCTTTTATGTAACATGTCAATGGATAGCCCAACACCATTTCTATTTACATAGTACAACATTCCTAAGCTAAGAAAGTGGAATTTGATTCCCTCCATTCCCCCCTTGTCAGAACCCAACACAAACTTTTACCCAGACATATGAATTATATGTCGGAAGCAATTCTGAGATGTCTTCTAAGGCCTTGCTCCTCAAAGTGTGGGCCAGCAGCACTGGCATTATCTCAGAGCTGGTTAGAAATGAAGATTCTTGGCTTTCATGCCAGACCTACTGAATCAGAATCTGCATTCAACAAGGTCCCTAGGTGATTCCTATGCACGTGTAAGATTGATTCTGAAAATCTAAGATTTTTCTAAGGCTCACTTTTAGGATCACTTACTAGAGAATTAGAGGGATATTTTCCTCACCTGGGTGTAGAATGCTCTTACTCCTGTGCCCAAGAGGGCATATTGCAGTTCAGTCTAGAAGGGCAGAAATCGATGTTTATTCATTTAAGAGTCACTAAATACGATGTTGGCTGAATGTCAAAAGATGGATATTAGAATCAATATTTGGCTGAAGCTAAGGTTAAGGGTCAATATCATTATTATAGAATGTCTGGAATACAAAAATAAATCTGAAATTTTACCAAAGTAAAAAAATATATTAAATATTAGTTATTGACATTTAGATGGTAAGTTTTTAAAGTTTGATATTATGGTTCAGAAACAATAATTTTCTAGCACTGTCAGCTGCTAAATTACTTCTATAGGCAATCTGCTACACATTTGTATAGTAAATAGATTCTCATTTTCTACTGAAACAAGATATGAGTCATGAAAAACATATGGCCTAAATAGAATTAAATATCTAAAAAATATTAATAAAGTTATTTGAGGTTATTTACTTTAATGCTATGAAAGCCAGTACATAAATAATTGTACAAAGATAGAATTATAATCTAATATACTGTTTTTATTATGCTTTATATTATTTAAATTTCTTGTTGAATCAAAAAGTTTATAATATCTTCCCCAGAATTACTTAACTTATTCTTTTAATATCCTCAATGACTTACCTATGTATTAATTTGACCTTTTTGAAATGAAAAAAAAAAATGGTTTCACATAAATGTAATGGCTTTCAAAGTATTCATTATCATACCAGTTTACTCTAACAACACAAACTACACAATTATATTCCAAATTATTGATAGAAGTTCTACATATGCAAATATAGATTTTTTTTTCTACCACAAAGTACATCTTGAATGCTTTCTGTGGTAGATTGAATTATGTACTCCAATTTACACATTAAAAAAAAAATCTTAATTCCATATTCCTGTGGATGTGAACCCATTATAAATAGTATTTCTTGAAGACATTGTTTTAAATTGAGGTATGGCCCAATTGAATGGGGTAGGATCTTAAACTACATTACTGGAAGCCTTACAAAGAGAAAGAAACCAGAAGCAGAGTCAAAGAAAGCCACGGGAGGAACGGGAAGCTGCAAGTCAACAGAATGGGAAGAGAAAGGAGAAGACATCGCTGCCACATAACAGAAAGTCAAGAAACCCAAGGATGGCCGCAGCCAGCACCAGAATGTTACAGACTTTGGGGAGAAAGCATCGCCTTGCTGATGGCTCAAGTTTGGACTCCTAGCTTCAAAACTGTGAGCCAATAAATTCCTGTCATTTCATCCAACCTACTGCATGATATTTGTTGTAGCAGCCTGGCAGACTGAGACACTTTCCTATATAGAAAGCAAATATTAAGACATTAACAAAAATTAGAAAAACATGTTTTGTACTCATCATGCTATATTATTGATTGTGTACGATGCTAATTTACTATAAATCACACAATCATTGATCATGTACAATTTCAGGATTACCAGAAATGATATTGAATTATGCATTTGGCTTAAGGTGGAACTACAGTGTCAAGTTTGGCTGAATAATAGGCGAAAGTCAAACTTTTCCATCTCCCCTTTCATTACAGAAGCTATAGCTTCATATTGTGCCCAATGGAGTTTTTAACTACTATCACTAATGGTTGTACTTTTTATGAGAAGTATTTTGATATTATGTATATCTTTTTAGCATGTCTTTTAGATTTTAATGTATCACAGTTCATTCACTTTGATTTTGAAAACATAAAGGGAATTAAAAATCTTTTTTTTCAGTGAAACTATATATAACACAAATTTAAAAAGAAATTTTCTTCTTCTACATTTGTTAATTAAGAAATATAAACTCTTGACAAATGTGCACATGTCACTGGTTTAATCTCTCAATGAAATGGAAACATTTTCAACCAATACTACAGAAAATAGAGGGTGTTTATTTATTTTCTTTATTTTTAAAAATGCACTTTCTGTGTTGGCACTGGATGCCTTGAATTTGGTCATTTTTTCACTTGCTAGCATAGCATACTGAATTTTTTATCTGAAGTTCAATAATTTTAAAAATTATATTTAATCCTACATATAACTTCTCAATAATTAATAATTACTTGTTTCTAAAATTAAATTTATTCTATTTTCTCAACTTTCCATTTTCTAAATTCTACACTTTAATTTCCAAAGCTGCACATTTTTAAAACAAAAAAATTACTTATAGTCCTTGACAGCTCCACTACTCCTCTGGAAAAAAATTATATTTATCATTTTTATTGTTATCATGATAACTTTGATGGTTAATTGTTCCACAGTAGTAGATAAGGAGCAATGATAGAGTTCAAGTTCAATATTTAATAATCATCTCCATTGCAGGTAATTAATTAAATTTCCAAGGGAAAATATTATATAGATTTCTGTGACAAATAAATAAAGTGGTATTCTGTGACTCATCTTTGATTTGACAGCAATTCAAGACAAATACATCTATCCATACAAATCGACAAGTATCTAAAGCAATCTAAGCAATAAAAATATTGGTAAATAAGAATGCATAAATAGAAGACAGCTATCAACAATGTCAATAGATATTGGATGACTAAGCATCAAAAAGAAAGAGGAAAATAATTTGTATTCACTCCAATATAACGGGAGGTATTTGCATTGGGGATTGAAAATAAATAAAAAATTAAGACATTGCTAGCAGTAGACATTGTGAAACATCTGAAATGAAGTGGAAAGCAGAAAGTAGTGGATGTTAAGCAATGGGAACATTAGATACTCAATGATAGACCAGGGAACCAACCAGAGCCATTGTATCTTATACAACTGATAAGAAGTAGACACAAGAACATGGATTCTATTTCAAGCTTGTGGTATGTTGACTGGGTGTTGCAAATAGAATAATGAATTAATTTTATTTTATGTTAGTATATGAGTCTTTGACAACATGGTGTTGATTATAACATAAATTTATTAATTGGTGTTTACTAATAGAAATAAATTTTAGAGGTCAACATGTATGCCCCAGAAATGGTGGCCCATGTGTAATAAAATATAATTAAGAAGGAACCTTATTATCCAAGATACAGTCAATAGCTTTCCCAACTTATCTACTATAAAATTTTTTCAAGTACATAAGGTGAGCCTAATGATATTGATCCATGTCCTTTTTAAAACACTAGCATGTACTGTTGATTTTGAAAGGGTGAGTTTTACTATTTGTTTAGAAAAAGAAGTCTTATATATCTATGTGTGTGTGTGTGTGTGTGTGTGTGTGTGTGTGTGTGTAGTCACCTCATATTACATTTTTCCTAATATGTCATCATCATTTTCCCTGGTGCAATCCTATACAATGAAACATAGCATTTCCTTACGGTCTATTTTAATAAACATTTTTAAATTAGGTCAAGGTCATAAATACTACTTCTAGAGCTTTCTTTCTCATTATTAATTAAAACTTAATTCCATTGATTCTTCTTTCATAGATAAGGCAAGGAAAGAAAGTAAAAAGTGCTTCACAGATGACCTGGGTGTCCCCACAAATCTTTATAAAGAAAAGGCCCAGAGATTGTCTTCAAGCAATGGGGCTGCTTCCCTATATGGTAGGGTGAATATAAAATTTATTGTCCAAACAGAGACACTTTTGAAAGTGAGGGAGCACTATTAATAATTATACCTGGACCACAGGCATACATCACAACTGTCCTGGGAAACCAGGACGTATGGTCATCCTATTACATGGTGACAGCACGTTGATGTATGTAACTTGGCTTGGGATTTTTCTCTGAAGTAAAGTGCTGTGCATTTACTATGTGTAAGTTCTACTGCCTCATAGTTAGGCATTATAGGGCCTTATAGGGAAATGATTTTTTTTTCCATTTTGAAGTAAACATAAGCTTTCATCTATCTTAGAAGCTGTTTTGATGTACATGGGAATTTGGAATTGGGATGTAATATACATAGATAGATTTCTTCACTCCATGAGCTTTAGTGCTTTCTTGGTATTGATGATGAGCCAAGTGCTTCTGAATAGCTTTAGTGTAAAAGTGGGTTTCCCTCCTTCACCAACAATTCATTTTAACAAATTCTCAATATGCTTTTAGGTACCATTTTATTAATTACTAATTTTATTGAATTATCACAAGAGAAAGTAACCTTCTAAATATGTTATGTGTTATATTGTGGCTGTTAAATATATAAGTAAAATATATATTCTTTATTTAAGTGATCTATCTATTTAATCAAGTTTTATTCAGTCCTTCTATGGCCCTACTTATATTTTGTCTATTAGTTCAGTCAAATTCTGAGAGGAATATACCGAGAGGGAAAGCACTAGCTCATGGAGTGTAAACTATCAATGCTATACTACATCCCATCTCCAAATTCCCCTCTACATCTAAACAACTTCTAAGATAGATGAAGTCTCTTACTATGATCTGCTTTAAACAACATTGTTGCACTTTTAGTAATTTTATACCTTTAGACTATCATATTGACTTGATATCAAAATAGTGTTGATATATGTCATATAATACATATCATATCAATATATATGACTGTTTAAGCCTTTTTAAAATCATTATATAACACCACTCTTTATCCTTTTTGGTACTTTTAACCCTAAAATCCATCTCATCATATATTCATTTTTGCTTTTTTAAAAGTTTGCCTGGTACCGCATTATCCTCTCTTTTATTTTCAATCTTTTTATATTGTTCTGTTTTAATTGTGTGTAATTGTTTTAGTTGTCTCGATAGGAAAAAACATTGTTGCGGTAACAAATTAACTCTGACAATTCAGAAGCTTAAAAAACAAAATTTATTTTCTGCTCACACTAAATCCAGTGAAGCTTTCTGACTTTCCAACAAAATTGCCCTTTGTCTGGTATCTCTGCAGTCTAGGTTTTTCAATCTTGTGTTTCTGCTATCTCAACATGAAGTGTCACATTCCGCTGTGGCAGGGCAAGACAAAACTGGATGTATGTGCCCATTCTTAAATTATTTGGCTCACATTTCATTGGCTAAAACTAGTTACATGATCGACTTAGCACCATGTGTGGGAATATAGTCTCCATGTTCTCAAGGAAAAGAGAAGAACCTAATAACAGTGAATACTTTTTAATTTCTACCACAGTGTGTTTCTTGTAAATACAGGACAGCAACTTTTTGAAAGACAAATTTTAGAATCTCTTATCTTTTGTTCTGGTCACACTTAGTAAAGAGGAAAGTGAATGATATGCTTGGTTTTATTAAACATTTTTGTTTCCTTTTTTTTCCCCTTTCCCTTATTTTTGCTTGTTCATCAAGTTGATATTTTTTTCTTCCTTTTAATCTGGAAGTTCTACTGTTCCTTACAATTACACTAATCTTTACTTTTTCCTTTTCCCTACTCTTTTACATAATCAGATGTGTGTATTTTCCACTGTATCACACTTAGTCTCTGCATATTTTCCCCCTGTTTTTGAGGTAAGATCTTTAGGAAACTTTCACTTTCACTTACCACCTGGAATTGCTCTTTGCCTGAGATAGATTAATGCACCTTAAAATTTATTTTATAGTATGACCTTTATCTTTGTGTCCTTCTTTAGCACTTATATTATGCTTTTTATTATACCATTATCCATTTAGATTTAATAATATTTGATATCAAAATGTATAGACATAGTCTTGAGTACAATAGATGTACCATTACAAACATCATAGTTCTTAGCTCATTGCTATAATCTTCTTTCTTCATTGTCCCTCATCTTGCACTTTCTAACTGTGTTTATTTGTAGATTGGTTAGATATTTTTGCCTGTATTTTCTTTAGATAGAGTTTGTGGGTATATACTCTGAATTCTTGCACGTGCTCAAATATTTTAATTTTGTCCCGAATGATAAATGATAACTTGATTTGTTTTAATAGTCTTGAGTGGCAGCCTTTTTCTGTTGGGAGTGTCTACAATTACTCTTCCACTGTCTCATGTGTCCTAAATGTCAAATAAAAAGTCTAGAGTCATTCCGATTTCTTTCTTTAATTGTATGCATTTTTTTTTTTTTTAAAGATTTA